>JAPVLO010001243.1:0-129823 GCA_027257055.1 Cephalopachus bancanus | reverse complement strand
TCAGCCTGTAATTCTGTGCCTTTGGGGGCAGAGGTGAGTGGATTGCCTGACCCCGTGGGTTCGAGCCCCGCCTGGGCAGCGAGACCTCATCTCTACAATAAATCAAAAAATCAGCCGGGCGTGGTAGCGCATGCCTGTAATTCCGGCTACTTGGAAGGCTAAGGCAGAAGGATCGCTGGAGCCCAGCAGGTCGAGGCTGCGGTGGCTGGGAGCCGCCACTGTAGTCCAGTCTGGGGTGACAGAGTGAGACTCCAACTCAAAAAAAAAAAAAAAAAAAAGTAAGCACAATCTTGGCCAGGTGCGGTGGCTCACACCTTGTAATCCTAACACTTTGGGAGGCAGAGGCAAGAGGACTGCCCGAGCCCAGGGGTTCCATACCAGCCTGGGCAGTTTGGTGAGACCTCGTCTCTACAATAAATCAAAAAAATTAGACAGGTGTGGGGGCACATGCCTGTGGTTCCAGCTACTTGGAAGGCTGAGGCGGAAGGATCACCTGAGCCCAGCAGGTTGAGGCTGCAGTAGCTGTGAGCATGCCACTGCACTCCAGCCTGGGCGACAGTGCGACTCTGACCCAAAAAAAAAAGGAACACAATCTATGGAAGATTCGTGGATTTTCCTCTTACCTGCACAACTTTCCCATGGACCACAGTTCCAAGGACTCCTGAACACAGCCTTGGAGTTAAGCCTGTGAACAACCCGCGTCTTCCATCAATGCTGGCAATATGCTGAGCTAAGAACACAAGTCAGAGGTTTAAGTTCTGGTCCAGAGAAATGGATACACAGAAATGGCAAAGAAACGTGCCTGCTATGTATTCTTCTTTCAGTAACAACTCCTGCCTATCAGTCATCCATGTCACCCAAACCCAAATCAACCCAATCAGACACTCACCATAACAAAAAAGACCAGGAAGCTGACATACTTGCCGCCCAAAAATATTTCGTCCTATTGTTGGAGGAAGAGGCTCATATCCCACCTTTAAAAACAAGGGAATATGTCAATATTAAGCAGTATTTCCAGAAATATCTTGCTTGCAAGGGTTTGAATAAAGGACAAAAATAGCCAGGCTCTGTGGCTCAGCCTGTAATCCCGTGCTTTGGGAGTCCGAGGTGAGTGGATTGCCTGAGCCCCGGGTTCGAGACCTGCCTGGGCAACCTGCCGAGACCTCATCTCTACAATAAGTCAAAAAATTAGCCAGGCACTGTAGCACGCGCCTGTAGTTACAGCTACTTGGAAGGCTGAGGCGGAATGATCGCTGCAGCCCATCAGGTTGAGGCTGCGGTGGCCAGGAACAGTCACTTCACTCTAGTCTGGGCGACAGAGTGAGACTCCAACTCAAAAAATAAAATAAAAATAAAATAAATAAATAAAGGACAAGAATAAGGTGTATAATTTCTTTTCTATATCAGAAGTCATTAAGAAGGGTTATAATTTTGAACACAAGTAAAAATGCAGTATATGTTTTCTAAGGCAATAATGAAGTATCATTTCTGGCAGAATTTTTGTACTGTCACCCAGTAAGGTTGGGTTCAATAAACTCCAAGTTTCCTTTTGGTTCAAATATTTTTTTTTAGTCAGTCTAACTCTGTTACCCAGGCTGGAGTGCAGTGGTATGCTCATGGCCACCACAACTTCGACCTGCTGGGCTCAGGCAATCCTGCCTCGGCCTTCCAAGTAGCCAGAATTACAGGCGCGTGCTACCACGCCTGGCTCATTTTTTGATATATTGTAGAGATGAGGTCTCACCAAGTTGCTCAGGCTAATCTCGAAACACTGAGCTCAGGCAATCCTCTTGCTTCGGCCTCCCCAAATGCTGGGATGACCAGGTTTGAGTCACCGTGCCCGACCTTGGTTCAAAATTTATGAAGTAAACCCTGTACCTGAGATAAACGAATATCAATCTAAAAATAAGGCAACTTTTGTGCCATGACAGTTACAGTTTACTAAGGGTGCTCAAAAATATTTCCTAGAGAAAATCTAGAGCCTTTTTTTTAATGTGAACAAAATGAGAAGGCATGCACTATGCAAGCATCAATTGCATATTTGGCTAGCAAACAAAACACTCAAAAGGCAAATGCAGATACAACAGGACAACTCACTTTGGAATTAATCACAAGCTAAATTCACGTTAAATGAACAGACTGTCATTAACAATCTAAAGGAGGCTATTTTAAAAAGTTAATGAAGCCGGCTCGGTGGCTTAGCCTGTAATCCCGTGCCTTTGGGAGGCTGAGGTGAGTGGATTGCCTGAGCCCACAGGTTCGAGACCCGCCTGGGCAGCGAGACCTCATCTCTACAATAAATAAATAAATAAATAAATAAAAAATCAGCTGGGCGTGGTAGCGCATGCCTGTAATTCCGGCTACTCAGAAGGCTGAGGGGGAAAAGATTGCCGGAGCCCCAGCAGGCGAGGCTGCGGTGGCAGGGAGTGGCTACTGCACTCCAGTCTGGGCGACCCAGTGAGACTCCAACTCAAAAAAAAAAAAAGGTAACGATTATTATTTCCTTTATACAATATATTCAAGGTATTTGGGAGAGAGAAAGCTGTAGAACATAGTTTTGACTTTTTATTGTGATTCTTAATCTGTCCTAGTAAACAACTCCTGTCTGAGCTCCCAGAAAGGGCTATCACGTACCTATTTTTAAAACTGAGTATTTGGGAATTTCACCAAAACCCCTGAGATAGTTGGCAACACACAGATATTGTGAAATCAGAATTAAAGATATTTAAAGCCGGGCTCGGTGGCTCAGCCTGTAATCCCGCGCCTTTGGGAGGCTGAGGTGAGTGGATTGCCTGAGCCCGCGGGTTTGAGACCTGCCTAGGCAACTTGGCGAGACCTCATCTCTACAATAAATCAAAAAAAAAAAATCAACCAGGTGTGGCAGCGCGTGCCTGTGGTTCCTGCTACTTGGAAGGCTGAGGTGGAAGGATGGCCGGAGCCCAGCAGGTCGAGGCTGCAGTGGCCGGGAGCGGCCACTGCACTCAGTCTGGGCGACAGAGTGAGACTCCAACTCAAAAAAAAAAAAAGATATTTAAGTTCTGGAGGCAAGAGCTCTGCATCTCACTAGAGAATACTGAGTACTGGGTTTTTTTTTTTTTTTTTTTTTTTTTTTGAGTCAGTCTCACTGTCGCCCAGGCTGGAGTGCAGTGGCATGCTCATGGCCACCGCAGCCTTGACTTGCTGGGCTCAAGTGATCCTTCTGCCTCAGCCTTCCAAGTAGCTGGAACCACAGGCACACGCCACTATGCCCAGCTAATTTTTTTATTATCACAGAGACAAGTTTTCACCAAGTTTCTCAGGCTAGCTCGAACCCTGGCTCAGGGAATCCTCTCGCCTCAGCCTCCCAAAGGGCTGGGATTATAGGCTTGAGCCACCTCACCCAGTCAAGTAGCAGGTTCTTACCACACATAGTGCAAGATGCTGTCATCTCAGATGCCATGCAGCCCCAAATGTGCCAATTCTGTTTTAGATGTCACAGTACATTCAATCAAAGTCTTTGTTTCCAGGTCCAAATAATTTATTTTACAATAGTCTTTCTTTTTTGAGTCGGAGTCCCATTCTGTCACCCAGGTTAGAGTGCAGTGGCAAGCCCATGGCCACCACAGCCTTGACCTGCTGGGCTCAGGCAATCCTTCTGCCTCAGCCTTACAAGCAGCTGAAATCGCAGGCATGTGCCACCACGCCAGGTCAATTTTCTCATTAAACATAGAGATGAGATGGGCTCGGTGGCTCAGCCTGTAATCCCCCGCCTTTGGGAGGCTGAGGTGAGTGGATTGCCTGAGCCCACAGGTTCGAGACCCGCCTGGGCAGCGAGACTTCATCTCTACAATAAATCAAAAACTCAGCTGGGCGTGGTAGCATGTGCCTGTAATTCCAGCTACTTGGAAGGCTGAGGCGGAAGGATTGCCAAAGCCCAGCAGGTCGAGGCTGCGGTGGCCGGGAGCGGCCACTGCACTCCAGTCTGGGCGACGGAGTGAGACTCCAACTCAAAAAAAACCCAAAAAACATAGAGATGAGTTCTCACCAAGTTTCCGGGGCTGGTCTTGAGCCACCACACGTGGCTACAGTATCTTTTTACATATGGATCTGAATATACACGGGTCAACTCAACAACTACTTTGGATTAGTGACAAAATCAAGAACAAGAAACGTGGTCCTCCCTACTGTCTTGCATACTGTTTTTTTTGTTTGTTTTTTTAACAAACAGGTGGACAGTGAGGACAGGAATTCTACAGACTGCTCCATTCCTTGTCTCAATGCATGAGGGAATCATGTCAACCCTCCATAAAGGCTTAAAAGAATGAATGACCTGCCCGTTGGGGGAAAATTTGGAAAAGCAACTGGAAACACTGTCCACCGATCGTCTGGCTTACCTGCCTGTGAATCCAAAACATCATTTAAGAATTACTTTCCAGCCGGGCTCGGTGGCTCAGCCTGTAATCCTGTACCTTTGGGAGGCTGAGGTGAGTGGATAGCCTGAGCCTGCGGGTTCGAGACCCGCCTGGGCAGCAAGACCTCATCTCTACAATAAATCAAAAAATCAGCCGGGCGTGGTAGCGCTTGCCTGTAATGCCGGCTACTTGGAAGGCTGAGGCGGAAGGATCGCCGGAGCCCAGCAGGTTGAGGCTGCGGTGGCCGGGAGTGGCCACTGCACTCCAGTCTGGGTGACAGAGTGAGACTCCAACTCAAAAAAAAAAAAAAATTACTTTCCAGTAGATTAGAAACTAACACCCGTATTTAAACTCGCTAAAACTCTTTCAGCTTAACTGACTTCCAGAGCACACAAATGGGATCCTCGTGGTCGCGAGCCACATGGACTGCTGCTGCAGAGCGCTTCGTGGGTCCCCCGAAACGTGAGAGCAGCCACTTCATGGCCACTAGTGAATGATCGCCTTGTGTTTATCTGGGTATTGGGTCTAAAATCTCAGAGGAGAAGGGCAGTAGCGACACTAGCAACAAAAAGGAGACGAAAGGGAATAAAAAGAATGTGGGCGCCCCTCTAAATTCACGTTTGTTTTCGACCGGGTGCTTCCCGTCTCGCGTCTGAGGCCTCTTGAACGTGAATCTCAGGAGGGCGGGAGGGGAGGGCTGGAAGCCCTCGGTGGCGACCCGCCAGGACCAACCTCAGCGAAGAAAGAACAAAGTTCAGAGGAGCCGCTGGGCAGGGCAGGGCAGGGGAGGGCAGGGTGGCGGTTGGCTCCGGGAGGAGCGGGCCTCAATGCCGGGCGCGGAGGCGAGACCTCGGGGAGGCCCGCGCGAGGCCGCGGGACGGGGGCAGCTGTCCCGGCGGGGAGGGAGAGGGCGGCGCGGAAGAAGCAGCCTCTCGGGAGGGCCGGAGGGCCCGCGGGGCTGGAGCCGGTCCTCAGGCGCCGGGGGGCAGCGGACGCCGAACGGGGCGCCGGTCCGGGGAGGGAGCGGCGGCGGCGACTCATACCTGGATGAGCACTTTCACGTACATGAGCGGCTGGGACAGGATGGTGAGACCGGAGCTCAGGAGCACCTGACTGGCCGCGTCCGCCATGATGGCACCCGCGGACGGACAGACAGACCCAGCCACCGAGCGACCGAGCGAGCCGGTCCGGGTCACGTGCCAGGTTCGCCGGCTCCACTGGCCCGCCCGCGGCGCGCGCGCGCGCACGCACGTCCCGGCGCGCGCCGCCCCGCCCCGGCCCCGCCCACCGCCCCGCCCGGAAAAACGGCAGGCGTTCGCGAGCGCGGGCCGGGGCCGGGGCCGGGCGGGATTTACGGGCTAGGGACGCACGCGCCGTGCGGTGGGATCCGCGCCCTCCACAAGGGGCGCCGGTTTCTCTTGCGCATGCGCACCCCGGAAGTGCCCCGAAATAGAAAAGCGGGAGCGGCCGGGAGGGGGTGTGACCCTGAAGGCAAAGGCAAGGCCGGGGGAATGAATAAAAAGAGCTGAAAGGGGTTCTTCGTTGTGCTTCACTTCTGCCCTTGCCCTTCGGGCATCGCCCACAGAAGTTCAAGGATCTTCAGCGTCAAAGCCGGAACAGTTTAATGACTGATAAACACTAGATAAGTCCGGTATGGGATAGCGAGTCTGGCAGCGGGTGGCTGTTAGTGCATTTCTTTTTTATTTTATTATTTTTTATTTTGAAGATATGGGGTACAATTCAGGGTTAGGTATGCAAATGTTCATTAAGTAGGTACCCCATTTATTCATTTACTTACTGATATCCTCCAGAAATACCTCCTCTGACCATTCTATCTACACCTACCTCCCCTTATTTCCTATCTCGTCGCCACTTAACACTGCCTGAAATTATACTTGTTTCCTGCAGTAAAGTGGGAGCTCCGTGAGTTCAGGCGCCGTGACAGCCTTTGTTCCCGGCTGTATTTTCCGTCACTGGCACGTACTCGGGGCTCAGTACATATTTATTGTACAAATGAACAAATGCTTCAGTGCCTGCCAGGCTGCAGGCTTTTAGAGGCAAAAATGAAACAGGCACTGTCCCTGCCCTTCCGCCCCAGCTCTGTGTTCTGTGCATTTAGTGAGACAGACGGTGGAGCAGAGAATTGGGTACGGAGAAAAGCCTAGCATTTGGGTCCTGGCTTTTCCTTTGTATCCATTGGTCGTTTTATCTTCCTTGATGTTCAGTTTTGGTATCTAAAGCTAAAGATAACACTACGACTTGCCTTTCAGGGTTATTGAAAACATTGAAGTAAAACTGTATGAAAAAGCGTTTTTAAAACCTATATGTTCGAGACCCGCCTGGGCAACTTGGCGAGACCTCATCTCTACAATAAGCCAAAAAAATTAGCCGGGCGTGGTAGCGCGCACCTGTAATTCCGGCTACTTGGAAGGCTGAGGCGGAAGGATCGCCGGAGCCCAGCAGGTCAAGGCTGCAGCCACTGCACTCCAGTCTAGGCAACAGAGTGAGACTTAAACTCAAAAAAAAAAAAAAAAAAGAAATACAAATGTTAGTTTTGATTAATACTGTCCTGCCGGGCGCGGTGGCTCACGACTGTAATCCCAGCACTTTGGGAGGCGGAGGTGAAAGAGTTGCCTGAATCCAGGGCTTTGAGACTAGCCTGGGAAAATTGGTGTGACTTCGTCTCTACATTAAATCAAAAAATTAGACGGGTATGGTGGCTGGCGCCTGTAGTTCCAGCTACTTGGAAGGCTGAGGCAGAAGGATCACCTAAACCCAGCAGGTGGAGGCTGTGGTGGCCATGAGCGTCCCACTGCACTCCAGTCTGAGTGACAGAGTGAGACTCTTGAGTCAAAAAAAAAAAAAAATTAATACTGTCCTGAGTTGCCGTTGTCTTGCTAAACTATGGCCAGGCCATGTTTTCCTAAGCTTTGGCCCCCCTCCCCTGCCTTGGGAAGGTAAATATCCTTTCTCTTCTCTTTCCCTAATTTACTTTCTAAATAAACTATATTTCCTAATCTAAAAAAAAAAAAAAAAAGCCGGGCTCAGTGGCTCAGCCTGTCATCCCGCGCTTTTGGGAGGCTGAGGTGAATGGATTGCCTGAGCCCGCGGGTTCGAGACCTGCCTGGGCAGCGAGACCTCACCTCTACAATAACTCAAAAAATCAGCCGGGCGTGGTAGCACGTGCCTGTAATTCCGGCTACTCGGAAGGCTGAGGCGGAAGGATCGCCGGAGCCCAGCAGGTCGAGGCTGCGGTGGCTGGGAGCGGCCACTGCACTCCAGTCTGGGCGACAGAGTGAGACTCCAACTCAAAAAAAAAAAAAAAAAATACTGTCTTATACACAGCACTGTGCTAGATGATACTGGGAGTCAGTTCATAGAGCAGAAGGCACATGGGCTTTTGGAAGTCCAGTGGACCTGGTCCAAATTCCACCTCTGCCAGTTATTAACTGTGTCACCTTAGGCAGATCATATTGCCTCTTTGAACTTTAGACAGATGAGTACAGTAATGTCTACTTCATAACGTTGCTGTGAGGACTGAATGAAGTAATATACCTACCCAGCCTGGCACACAAAAGTATATCAAATGATAATTTTCACAATTATAAGAAACAAGTTGTTTCTAACTAAATCTAGAAACCTCTTAGACGTCAACTGGAACCAGAGAGACCATTTAGCAAGGGGACTCTTTATTCATGGATTTGTGCATTTGGGGCACCAAAAAATAAATGCTTCTGTCTCACTGATGCTTGTGGGCACTGAGAGGTACAGACCCTCTTGCAAGGGTGAATGATTAGGGGACTCGGGCTGCTCCACCATATTCTGCAATGGCAGAGCATGAAGTTTTGGGAAGAATCTGCAGAGGATACAGAACTGAAGTCACTAGCATAGCTAAGAAAAGTGCAGAAGTAGCCGGGCTCGGTGGCTCAGCCTGTAATCCCGCACCTTGGAAGGCTGAGGTGAGTGAATTGCCTGAGCCCACAGGTTCAAGACCCACCTGGGCAACTTGGCGAGACCTCATCTCTACAATAAATCAAAAAATTAGCCAGGCGTGGTAGCGCGCGCCTGTAGTTCCAGCTACTTGGAAGGCTGAGGCGGAAGGATCGCTGAAGCCCAGCTGGTCGAGGCTGTGGTGGCCGGGAGCGGCCACTGCACTCCAGTCTGGGCGACAGAGTGAGACTCGAACTCAAAAAAAAAAAAAAAAATGCAAAAGTTACAGAGCTGCTATGTATAGCTGCCCAGGCTGTGCACTGCACAAGTCTAAATGGGGCCATTCACAAAGGCTGTGATCTGAACAGTGTTTCTGATACAGTTCAGGATGGTGACCCTAAGATAGGCTATATTTGGTGGCCTATATTCAAGTGGTGAGAGGAAAAAGAAAAGCCAAAAGGGGCAGACTTAATTGGGAAGAGAAACAGAACTATGACAGCACAGAGTCACTGAAGTCAAGAGAAAAGTTTGGAAAAGGGAAGAATGGTCAGTATGTCAAAAGAGGTCACTAATAAGGAAGCCAAGAGTGGGATGCGTGGGTTTACCAGTTAAAAGATTCCTGAGCAGCTGGGCTCGGTGGCTCAGCCTGTAATCCCACACCTTTGGGAGGCTGAGGTGAGTGGATTGCCTGAGCCCACGGGGTCGAGACCCGCCTGGGTAGTGAGACCTCATGTCCACAATAAATCAAAAAATCAGCCGGGCATGGTAGCGCATGCCTGTAATTCCGGCTATTCGGAAGGCTGAGGCGGAAGGATCGCCAGAGCCCAGCAGGTCGAGGCTGCGGTGGCTGGGAGCGGCCACTGCACTCCAGTCTGGGTGACAGAATGAGACTCCAACTCAAAAAAAAAAAAAAAATTGCTGTCATAAGTAATAATGTAAGCCGGGCTCGGTGGCTCAGCCTGTAATCCCAGCACTTTGGGAGGCTGAGGTGAGTGAATTGCCTTAGCCCACGGGTTCGAGACCTTGGTGAGACCTCATCTCTACAATAAAATCAAAAATTAGCTGGGTGTGGTAGTGTGCGCCTGTAGTTCCTGCTACTTGAAAGGTGTTGGGAGCCAGCCTTGGAGGCCTGACAGATGACAAAGTCCAGGTGCTCTGAGGACCTCCGGCCTCAAAGCGAGCCCGGGCAACTGAGGCCCTTTTGTCTTCCGTCTTTGCTGTTGATACAGCTGAAGAAATTCTGTGCAGTCGTGGAAGAAGAAAATGACATGTTTATGCGAAGAATCACAGCTAACCTAAAAATATCATAGTTTATTTTTCCATTTTTCCCACTATGCCACTTGGCCTTTTCTAATATATACAAGGGTTAAACTCTAAAACACATCAAAAATACTTTCTTTCACTTGGTTATAAGTTACTAGATATTGCTAAAATAAAAAATAATATATATTCACTCCTTATTTAATTTAAGATTATACAGTTTAGTGTTTAGACATAAAGATTTTTAAAAACACAAGTTTATAATAGTTTATTATAAATTCATTATAAATTCTAACACTTATCTAGGAGTTATATAGGTGATTTATAACACTGTTTTCACTGACTTCAAATAAAAATTAATGTTAAAGTTTTTACTTAATTCTATAGTTAAAACTCTAAGTTAACATTTATAGAATAGGTTTTCACTAAACTCAAAATACAATAATCAGACACTTTTATGACAAATCAACTAAAACAGAAAATAACCTTGAGGGGCCTGAAAAACATTACTAAAAGCTTCTTTTAAATTCTCCTTAAAAACAAACACTACAAGATAAAAAAAAAATAACGAGGACATCTGAACAAGGGAGGCGATCACAGGACTCTAAAAAACATAAAAACCTAAGATAAAAATATTCCTGACACATAAAAAAATATACACTTAAAAAAACTTTCTTGAAACATTTGTAACTTGGGACATTAGACTGAGAGTATCATTGTTGGCTTTATAAATAAGACGTTGTCTAAAGGCCTATAAAAATCTTGATTTATTTACTACTAAGACCCATGGGAATCTTGGTTTGTTCACTACTAAGACCACTAACTGATAACTTTTAAAAGATATGTATGTAAAAAAATTTTCTTTGTCTTGCCCCTTCACAAACAATATAAAAACTCTATATTAACTAACATTAAATTGTCATCTGTTCAAAAAACAGATGTCCGTATATATAATCTTCGTCTTCCGCCTGTCCGTCTCTCCTTCAACACATCCCATGACCCTTGCGGGGCGGGCCCCCGCAGAAAGGCTGAGGTGGAAGGATCACCAGAGCCCAGCAGGTCGAGGCTGCGGTGGCCGGGAGCGGCCACTGCACTCCAGTCTGGGCGACAGAGACTCCACTCAAAAAAAAAAAAAAAGTAATAATGTATATTGTGTTAAAAATGGGCTGGTTATCAGCCTACTTCAACTCCTGATTTCAAAGAGGCATTGGTACAAGGACAAAGCAATGGGGCTTCTGATGCCCAAACACTGGACAACTTTATGACTACTGGAATATTCTTGGGGGTATCAACACACCATATTGCAGCTTTTAGCAAGTCCTACCCTCTGCAAAAAGCTTTCTCCAGCAGCTTCTGCCCATGGGGATTGCTCCATTTCTGAGCATTTGTGTATTTAGAGTAGGTGTCTTGAGGTAAACAAGCAAACTGTGGTTATTGAGCTTTTTTACTTTGCTGCAGATACATTATGGTTGTTATCTGCACACATGGGTGCTGGAAAATGTTAACTCGCAGCACTCAGCCTGCAGAGAAAAACTATAGAGATGAAACAGTGAGGGCAGAGAATCTCTAGGATAACAAGCATGAACAGGCATAAAAGGGGACCTGAAAGGTAGTTTTGAAGAAGCAGAAGATCCTGGGGGTGTGTTGATAAAGATGAAGATCAGTCGATTCCTTTTATCCAACATTCATTAAATGCCTGCCATGGGCCAGGCACTGCCTAGAAGCCCAGATGGCCAAACGAGTAAGACACTTCCCATGGAGCTCTCAGTTGTTACACACATTTGGTTGCCTACACATCATCTATTTCAGCTTTCCATTTCATTTCATTTCATTTTGTAGAGATGAGGTCTTGCTACGTTGCCCAGACTGGTCTTGAATTCCTGGGCTCAAGTGATCCTCCCTCCTTGGCCACCCAAGGTGCTGGGATTACAGGCATGAGCCACTGTGCCTGGTCCCATTTCTTAATTGTTAGTAGAACACTGGTTTTGTTCAAGCATTCATTTACCCTAGTTGAAGAGTAAATCCTAATCCGTCTCTACCAGTCATAGTGATGCACTTCCCCTCACCCACCATTGGAATAGGCATGGGGGATTCTGGCCAACGAGGCATGAAGTAAAATCCTCTCTAGGGCTTTTGAAAAGGTTTTTCTGGCCTGAAAAAGAAACATATAAATTGGGTGTGGTGGCTCATACCTGCAATCCCAGCACTTTGGGAAGCTGAGGCAAGAGGATCACTTGAGGTCAGAAGTTTGAGACCAGCCTAGGCAACAAAGCAAGACCTTGTCTCTACAAAAATATGTTAAAACCTGCCAGGCATGGTGGTGCACATCTGTAGTCACAGCTGCACTCCAGCCTGGGTGACAGAGTGAGACTCTGACTCAAAAAAAAAAAAGCAATGTACCAAAATTGTTTTCTTAGTTTTTTTTTTTGTCGGAGTCTCACTCTGTCACCCAGACTGGAATGTGGTGGCCGCTCCTGGCCACCGCAGCCTCAACCTGCTGGGCTCCGGCGATCCTTCCGCCTCAGCCTTCCGAGTAGCTGGAACTACAGGCGCGTGCTAC
Source organism: Cephalopachus bancanus (assembly GCA_027257055.1). Lineage (NCBI taxonomy): Eukaryota > Metazoa > Chordata > Mammalia > Primates > Tarsiidae > Cephalopachus > Cephalopachus bancanus. The sequence continues at coordinate 117,682 of JAPVLO010001243.1, read as the reverse complement.
CAGACCCGTCTAATAATTTTTTGATTTATTGTAGAGATGAGGTCTCACCAAGTTTGCCAGGCGGGTCTTGAACTCACGGGCTCAGCTTCCCAAAGGCGCAGGATTACAGGCTGAGCCACCGAGCCCAGCTTGTTTTCTTAGTTTTGACAAATGTACCACAGAAATATAAGATGATAACATCAAGGGAATCTGAACGTGGGTTTTCGTATACAGGAACTCTCTGTACTCCTTACAGCTTAACTGTAAACCAACAATTATTCCCAAATAAAAGGGTTGTTTTATTTATTTTTTATTTTTTGAGTTGGAGTGTCACTCTGTCACCCAGACTGGAGTGTAGTGGCACACTCACGGCCACAGCAGCCTCAACCTGCTGGGCTCAGGTAATCCTTCCGCCTCAGCCTTCCAAGTAGCCGGAACTACAGACACATACTACCATGCCCAGCTATAAAAAGGTCGTTTTAAAAAGTGACAGACAAGCCGGGCTCGGTGGCTCAGCCTATAATCCCACGCCTTTGGGAGGCTGAGGTGAGTGGATTGCCTGAGCCCATGGGTTCGAGACCCGCCTGGGCAACTTGGTGAGATCTCATCTCTACAATAAATCAAAATGATCCGGGCGTGGTAGCACGCGCCTGTAGTTCCGGCTACTCGGAAGGCTGAGGCGGAAGGATCGCCGGAGCCCAGCAGGCGAGGCTGCGGTGGCCGGGAGCGGCCACTGCACTCCAGTATGGGCGACAGAGTGAGACTCCAACTCAAAAAAAAAAAAAAAAAAGTGACAGACATACAGGGACAGTTGTTCTCTTTTGTCAGTGGATGTTGTTGGGTCTGGTGTTTGCCTGGATCTGCTACAATCACACAGTTTGGAGCAGGGCAGTGCAGGAAGATGGAAAGGTCTGGATGGTGCCAGTGAGTTGCTGAATACACTGGCTGGCTAGCCCTGGAGTTGCACTACATCTGGACTTCTTGCTCATGGGAAGCAGTAATTGCCTGTATTATTATTTCAGTTTTGTTTTTTTCTCCTGTGGACTGTAGTAACAATCATGCTAGTTAGGGAAGACAGATAAGTAAACAAATTGGTGCATAAAAGTATTTCAGGGGCCGGGCTCGGTGGCTCAGCCCGTAATCCCACGCCTTTGGGAGGCTGAGGTGAGTGGATTGCCTGAGCCCGCGGGTTCGAGACCCGCCGGGACAACTTGGTGAGACCTCATCTCTACAATAAATCAAAATGATCCGGGCATGGTAGTGCGCGCCTGTAGTTCTGGCTCCTGGAAGGCTGAGGCAGAAGGATCGCCAGAGCCCAGCAGGTCGAGGCTGCGGTGGCCGGGAGCGGCCACTGCACTCCAGTCTGGGCAACAGAGTGAGACTCCAACTCAAAAAAAAAAAAAAAAGCCGGGCTCGGTGGCTCAGCCTGTAATCCCGCGCCTTTGGGAGGCTGAGGTAAGTGGATTGCCTGAGCCCGCGGGTCCGAGACCCACCTGGGCAGCAAGACCTCATCTCTACAATAAATCAAAAAATCAGCCGGGCGTGGTAGCGCATGCCTGTAATTCCGGCTACTCGGAAGGCTGAGGTGGAAGGATCGCCGGAGCCCAGCAGGTCGAGGCTGCGGTGGCTGGGAGCGGCCACTGCACTCCAGTCTGGGCGACAGAGTGAGACTCCAACTCAAAAAAAAAAAAAAAGTATTTCAGGGCAGGGCATGGTGGCTCACACCTGTAATTCCAGCACTCTGGGAGGCTGAGGTAGACAATCTAGGTAACATAGTGAGACCTTGTCTCTACAAAAAATAAAACAATTAGCCAGACATGGTGGTGTGTGCTTGTAGTCCCAGCTACTCGGGAGGCTGAGGTGGAAGGATAGCTTGAGCCCAGGCAGTCAAGGGTTCAGTGAGCTGTGATTGTCCCACTGCACTCCAGAGTTGCACAGAGTGAGACACCACTAAAAAAAGAGTATATTTTAGGTGCTTAGGTATATTTTAGGAGGCAACTGGAGGATTGGTGAGTTCTGCCAGGTGTACAGCATCATGCCTGGTTTCATAGCTGTTATTTGAGCTGAATCTTGAAAGACAACAGAGGTGTTTGTGAAGCAACATCTGGATGGGGTGGGTGTGCAGAGGGAGCAAGGAGAGGCAGTTAACATTCCAGATTTGTAGGGAACAGGGGGAATTCAGAGACAGGGGCTGAGGGAGCAGCAGGGCATGACAGAGATGCACCAGGGAACCAACACAAGGAGACTTGCCTTTTAACGGGCTCATCTCAGCTGCTCTGTCCCAGAAAAATCAGGATCGGCAAGACTGGAGGCTGGGAAACCAGATGTTATAGTTAAAGAGAACCATGGTAACCTGAACTAAGGGGATGAAGAGAAATCTGGGGATTTACTGAGAAAGTAGAGTCAATGGGATGTGGCCACTTGTTAAGGTGGAGATGCAAGCCTGGGACACTCTAGAGGCATGAAGCTACACATGGTGTTGATTGCTGTGACAAAATCCAGAGAGAGGCGCTGGCTTCAAGAGAAGATAATACAATATTCCATCTCAGACATGCTGCCTTTGAGTTGCCCGGGGGAACCAGAGGAGATGGAGGGGTGAGAGTGGAGCTAGTGAAGGCAGGAGAGGCCTGACCCAGTGTCATCAGGGCAGCTGAGATCAGTCAGGGAGGGTGTGTAGCGTGAAAAGCCCAAAGGTGCATTCAGGGAGCAAAGAAAAGGAAGACAAGAGGCTGAACTGTACTATGAGCTGAATACTCTAGAGGGTTCTATTCAGTAGAAATGACATGCCAGTCATGTATGTAATTTCAATTTTTTTAGTAGCTACATTAAAAAAAGGAAAAAGACTCCAGTCTGTCCCTGGATCTAAAAAAGAAAAGAAAAAAAAAGAGAAAAAGGTAATATTAATTTTTTTTTGAGTTGGAGTCTCACACTGTCGCCCAGGCTGGAGTGCAGTGGCTGCTCCCGGCCACCGCAGCCTCGATCTGCTGGACTTAGGTAATCCCTCTGCCTCAGCCTTCAAGTAGCTGGAACTACAGGAATGTGCCACCACACGGCTAATTTTTTTATTTTTATTTTTAATTTTTTTTGAGTTGGAGTCTCACTCTGTCGCCCAGACTGGAGTGCAGTGGCCGCTCCCAGCCACCGCAGCCTCGACCTGCTGGGCTCTGGCGATCCTTCTGCCTCAGCCTTCCAAGGAGCCGGAACTACAGGCGCGTGCTACCACGCCTGGATCATTTTGATTTATTGTAGAGATGAGATCTCACCAAGTTGCCCAGGCGGGTCTCGGACCCATGGGCTCAGGCAATCCACTCACCTCAGCTTCCCAAAGGCGCGGGATTATAGGCTGAGCCACCGAACCCAGCTTAATTTTTTTATTTATTGTAGAGATGAGGTCTTGCCAATTTGCCCAGGCTGGTCTCCAACCTGTGGGCTCAGGCAATCCTCTCATATTGGCCTCCCAAAGTGCTGGGATTATAGGTGTAAGCCACCGTGCCTGGCCAATATTAATAATACATCTTATTTAACTCAAAATATCCAAAATATTATTTCAGCACATAATCAATATTGAAATATTAATGATATCGTGTGCAATCTCTTTTTTGTGCCTGTCCTAAGTCTTTGCAGTCTGGCTTGTATTTGCACTTGCATCACCTCTCAGGTTGGACCAGCCCCATCCCAGGGCCACATCGCCACAGGTGGGGAAAGGCTACTGAACTGGACGGCTCTAGGCCGAGGCAGATGTAAGTTCAGATCTTCTGCGTCCAGGTTTTCTCATCTGTGAAATAGAGGTCTGATAGCCTTCTCCCAGGGAAGGTGGGGCTCTTGACACATAGCAGGCCTGCAAACAGTGGCTCTTTTTTTTTTTGAGTTGGAGTCTCTGTTGCCTAGGCTGGAGTGCAGTAGCATTTTCATGGCCACCGCAGCCTTGAACTGCTGGGCTCGGGCAATCCTTCTACCTCAGCCTTCCAAATAGCTGGAACTACAGAAATGCACCATCACGCCTGGCTAATTTTTCTTTGATTTATTGTAGAGATGAGGTCTTGCCAAGGTGCCCAGACTGATCTTGAACCTGTGGGCTCAGGCAATCCTCTCACCTTGGCCTCCCAAAGTGCTGGGAGTATAAGCGTGAGCTACTGTGCCCGGCCCAAAATAGTTGCAGAAATTGTTTTGCCAATACCACAGATCTACCAAAGAGAGTTCAGAATTTTTTTGAAATTTCCTCCCAACCCAGCCTCATCAGAGCCTAGCTTCTTAACTAGTCCCTACTAGCAAGGCTGTCTGCAGAGAGGAAATTGGGGGAGGGGGATGAATGAGAGAGAGAGAGAGAGAGAGAGAGAGAATTTGAGGAAATGGAGAAGGTGTGAAATAGTCATGCAGGGGAAAGGTGAGGGAGCTTCAGTTTCAGAAGCAGAGCGTAACTTTACAAGGACGGAGGAGACACAAGTGTGGTGGCCCCCATCCACTGGATAGCATGTTTTCCTGCAACCATCTTGGCAGCTTGGGTATAGGAGTAAAGAAGACAGATGGTTGGGATAGCTGGCTGATCCAAAGTTGGGCACCTAACAGGTGGATGTGGCAGAAGGACAGAGGGTGAGGACACTGGGGTGCTGGCAAGAGATTGGTTGATGTCATGAACCCTGAAGTGTGGGCTGAATCGGCAAAGTGAAGCCCAGAGAGAGAAAGGGGAGTGACCAGAGCTGTGAAGGGGTTTATTGATATGATTTCTGCTCATTGAATCCAGCGATCTAGGAATAGCCCGATTAGAGGGCTATGAGATGGTTTGTACAAAAATTGGTTGGGGACAAGATGAGAGGAACTGTTCTCAGAACAACCAAAGAGAACTTTTTTTTTTTTTTGAGTTGGAGTCTCACTGTCGCCCAGACTGGAGTGCAGTGGCCACCCCCGGCCACCGCAGCCTCGACCTGCTGGGCTCCGGCGATCCTTCTGCCTCAGCCTTCCAAGTAGCTGGAACTACAGGTGTGCGCTACCATGCCTGGCTAATTTTTTTTTTTTTTTTTTTTTTTTTTGAGTTGGAGTCTCACTCGGTCGCCCAGACTGGAGTGCAGTGGCCACTCCCGGCCACCGCAGCCTCGACCTGCTGGGCTCTGGCGATCCTTCCTACTCAGCCTTCCGCGTAGCCAGAATTACAGGCATGTGCTACCAAGCCCGGCTGATTTTTTGATTTATTGTAGAGATGAGGTCTTGCTGCCCAGGCGGATCTCGAACCCGTGGGCTCAGGCAATCCATTCACCTCAGCCTCCCAAAGGCGCGGGATTACAGGCTGAGCCACCGAGCCCAGCTTAATTTTTGATTTACTATAGAGATGAGGGCTCGCAAAAGTTGCCTGGGTGGGTCTCGAACCCTCAGCTCAGGCAATTCACTCACCTCAGCCTCCCAAAGTGCTGGGATTACAGGCTGAGCTACCAAGTCCGGCCCCAAATAAATCTTATTTCTCCAAAGACCAGAGTTTGAGGGAGAGAAGACCCAGCTGGCCAGGGTAGAAGAAGGAAATTGTTTAAGGCATATTTTGCAATGTATGATCTATGACTAAGAGTAGCATTCAAGTAAATTTGATTTCATAAAAACGAAGGGAGCTTAGAGATCATTTCACCTGGGCAGTCACTTGTAAGGTCAGGAAGTGAAGGCCAACAGCTCCCACTCCCCACTCCCTGCCCCCAGCCTACATGGGGTTCAAACCCAGGTGTTCTAGATTCCATGTTGGTGGCTCTTGAACCGCTTACAATGTTCTGAAGCTGGCAACATGTCTGACTGGTTTGTTTTGTACACTAGTCTGTGTTCTCCACCTTAAGCAAGGGGTGGAAGCGGAATCTTATGCATCAGTGCATTCTCCATAGTTCCTAAGTCAGTTACTGTTCAATGCATTCTTCTTGATTGATGAGTTAGTGGGAAAAGCCCATATCTTCGGGAAAAAAGTGTTGGCAGGGAGTCAGAATCTTCAAGTAGCATTGTTGTTTCTGTGTTCTTAGTGGACTTTTCTTTCTTTTGACCCTTATTAAGAAGTATCACTCTAGCCGGGCTCGGTGGCTCAGCCTGTAATCCCGCGCCTTTGGGAGACAGGTGAGTGGATTGCCTGAGCCCACGGGTTCGAGACCCACCTGGGCAGCGAGACCTCATCTCTACAATAAATCAAAAAATCAGCTGGGCATGGTAGCGCGCATGCCTGTAATTCCGGCTACTTGGAAGGCTGAGGCGGAAGGATCGCCGGAGCCCAGCAGGTCGAGGCTGCGGTGGCCAGGAGTGGCCACTGCACTCCAGTCTGGGCGACCGAGTGAGACTCCAACTCAAAAAAAAAAAAAAAAGAAGTATCACTCTGGACGTGTGGTTTGTGCTTTGTCACCAGAGTTTTGGCAATAAACTCATTAAAACAATGCCTTTCTGTGGCCTTATTTCACAAGAAAATTTGTTTTTCTTTCTTTCTTTTTTTTTTTTTTGAGTCAGTTTCACTCTGTCGTCCAGGCTGGAGAGCAGTGGCATGCGGCATGCTCACAGTCACTGCAGCCTCGACCTACTGGGCCCAGGTGATCCTTCCGTCTAAGCCTTCCAAGTAGCTGGAAACCACAGGCACAGGCCATCCTGCACAGCTAATTTTTTGATTTATCGTAGAGATGAGGTCTTGCCAAGTTGCCCAGGCGGGTCTCAAACCCGCGGGATCAGGCAATCCACTCACCTCGGTCTCTCAAAGTGCTGCGATTATAGGCTTGAGCCACCACGGCTGGCTGGAAGTTTGTTTTTCATAAACCACATGATTCAGCTTCACAGGGCCAAGGTGGAACTCACTTAATGGGGAAAATTAACTCTGACCTTTTAAGGTGATAAGGCAACAGCAAGGTGAAGAAAAGGTTATGGATAAAGGTGTTGGACTTGGGCAAGCATGAAGAGAGATGAGCTTATCCTTCCTAGGAATAGACACTAAGAAATGGATAGAAATTGTTGGGTGTGGGGGATGTCCCTGTAGTCCCAGCTACTGGATAGCTGAGATGGGAGGATAGCTTGAGTCCAGGAGTTTGAGGACTGCCTGGGCAACATAACGAGAACCTGTCTCTCTTAAAAAAAAAAAAAAAAAAGGACAGAAATGTCACTGATAGAATTTATTTCAACTAAACCTAGCCAAGCCATATAGTTTGTCTTTGTAATTTAATTGTTTTTAGTTGGAGTCTCACTCTGTCACCCAGGCAGGAGTGCGGAGGCACACTTATGGTCACTGCAGCTTCAACCTGCTGGGCTCAAGCAATCCTTCTGCCTGAGCCTTCCAAGTAGCTAGAACTACAGGTGTGCTAATTTTTTGATTGACTGTAGAGACGAGATCTCACCCAGTTGCCCAAGGCTGGTCTCGAACTCCTGGGCTCAGGCAATCCTCTCGCCTCAGCCTCCCAGTGCTGGGTTTACAGGCTTGAGACACGAGCCCAGCCTTGTCTTTGTAATTTAAAGGACACAGTAGGCTTTGTGGCTTCAAAGGTATCTTGTGCAGAAGGTGCCAAGGCTCTGTGCCCTGAAAACATATTCTAGAAAATTAAACCAGAATTAGTCTGAGAACAGCCTGGAACTCCAGATGTTAGCAGTTCAATTTCTGCAAAGCAGAGCACTTTGTGCGGCATTTTTGCCGATAACTGATCAAACTTGTTTTTTTTTTACATTGGTAAGTTCCTTTATTAGTTGCGTTTGAAAATTTAAATCACATATGAATATTTTTTAATTCATTCAACCATATACAATAACATTTGACTCACAAGTAGATGAGCCTATTAACACTCCAACTCTTCTCATCTCTTCTCCCCTTACTTTTTTTTTTTTTTTTTTTGAGTTGGAGTCTCACTCTGTCGTCCAGACTGGAGTGCAGTGGCCGCTTCCGGCCACCGCAGCCTCGACCTGCTGGGCTCCAGCGATCCTTCCTCCTCAGCCTTCCAAGTAGACGGAATTACAGGCGCACGCTACCATGCCTGGCTGATTTTTTTGATTTATTGTGGAGATGAGGTCTTGCTGCCCAGGCGGGTCTTGAACCCGCGGGCTCAGGCAATCCACTCACCTCAGCCTCCCAAAGGCGCGGGATTACAGGCTGAGCCACCGAGCCCACTGACAAGCTATTTTTTAAAAAAAGGTTTGAAGGGTAGAAGGTGGCTTAAGATCAAATTGTCTGAGCTGGGCTCGGTGGCTCAGCCTGTAATCCCGCGCCTTGGGAGACTGAGGTGAGTGAATTGCCTGAGCCCACGGGTTCGAGACCTGCCTGGGCAGCGAGACCTCATCTCTACAATAAATCAAAAATAAATGAGCCAGGCGTGGTAGCGCGCACCGGTAGTTCCAGCTACTTGGAAGGTTGAGGCGGAAGGATCGCCCGAGCCCAGCAGGTCGAGGCTGCGTTTGGCCGGGAGCGGCCATTGCACTCCAGTCTGAGTGACAGAGTGAGACTCCAACTAAAACAAAACAGAACAAAACAAAAATTTCCAGTTCGTGACCCAAAGGGAATATCCTGAAAACATAAACTTCGGAGAAAAAAAAAAAATTTCCAGCCAGAGTCACCTGTTCAGCTTCCTACCAAAAACTGAATGAGAAATGACAAACACACTGGCTTCTAGACACTGCAGCATGTAACTTTCCTGGAAAGCACTTCTTCCTAATCCAAGGAGAAAAACTTGCTACTCTTTTCTTTTTTTTTTGTTTTTCTTTTTGAGTTGGAGTCTCACTCTGTCGCCCAGACTGGAGTGCAGTGGCCGCTCCCGGCCACCGCAGCCTCGACCTGCCGAGCTCCGGCGATCCTTCCACCTCAGCCTTCCAAGCAGCCGAAATTACAGGCATGTTCTACCACACCCGGCTGATTTTTTGATTTATTGTAGAGATGAGGTCTCACTGCCCAGGTGGGTCTCGAACCCGCGGGCTCAGGCAATCCACTCACCTCAGCCTCCCAAAGGCGCGGGATTACAGGCTGAGCCACCGAGCCCGGCTCTTTTCTAATGAGAACAAATATGACTCCTTACAGGATTGACTTTTTTTTTTTTTTTTTGAGTTGGAGTCGCACTCTGTTGCCCAGACTGGAGTGCAGTGGCCGCTCCCAGCCACCGCAGCCTCGACCTGCTGGGCTCCGGCGATCCTTCCGCCTCAGCCTTCCGAGGAGCTGGAATTACAGGCGCGCGCTACCACGCCCGGTTAATTTTTTGATTTATTGTAGAGAGGAGGTCTCGCAGCCCAGGTGGGTCTCGAACCCGCAGGCTCAGGCAATCCACTCACCTCAGCCTCCCAAAGGCGCGGGATTACAGGCTGAGCCACCGAGCCCGGCTAGGATTGACTTTATGAGAGTTGGTCAGGGCTTGACATTTCATTTTCATGTTTTTTTTAAGCATTTATTTGAGGTAGAGGCTGTGCCTAGATTTTGTAGGATTCTCTTCTTTTTGCCTGTTCAACACACATCCAAACCATATCCCTCAGGATGCTATGTGTTCTCAAAAAACACTTTTAAAAACAACTGATTAAGCCGGGCACGGTGGCTCACACCTGTAATCCCAGCACCTGGGAGCCCGCGGGTTCGAGACCTCGAGACCAGCCTGGACAACTTGGCGAGACTTCATCTCTACAGTAAATCAAAAAATTAGCCAGGCATGGTGGTGTGTGCTTGTAGTTCCAGCTACTTGGAAGGCTGAGGCAGAAGGATCGCCGGAGCCCAGCAGGGCGAGGCTGCGGTGGCCGGGAGCGGCCACTGCACTCCAGTCTGGGCGACAGAGTGAGACTCCAACTGAAAAAAAAAAAAAAAAGATATACACTGGGATTGTAATACAATTTGTGTTGTCATGTGATTCTCAGCATTAGTTCTAGTGGCTGAAAGTTTAAAAGTGATCATGAAAAATGTGTCACCTAATGTGATAGGATTTTCCTTTCAATCTAATGAGATAGGAAAAAGGTCAAGTTAAATCAAGGGACCTGCATGAGCTGGAGTGACCCTTCTTTAACATGACTCCTGCATGTTGACAGCACGTGCTACAGCTGGCAAACTGCTTGGTGCTCATGAGAAGTTACTGGAGAAAAAAGGCTCCAGTATAAAATATCTGCTCGTATAAGATTATGCAGTTAACCAATCAAAGAAAACAACTAGTTAGAGAGAAAGAATTTTAATCATTGGGTTAAAAATACACATAACTTTGTTGAATATAATATATGCAACATTAAATTCTGGGTAATGCATGGAGTCTTATGTTTATATAGGACGAATCATTCATCTTCTAAAGAGAACAAATATGACTCCTTACATGACTGACTTTATGAGAGTTGGGCAGGGCTTGACATTTCATTATCACGGCCGTTTAGCGATTACCAGAACTGGAGGCTATGCCTGAATTTTGTAGGATTCTCTTCTTTTTGATGTTCAACACACGTCCAAACCACATCTCTCTAGAAAGCTCTGACACAAGACTTTTCTTTTTATATATGTAGCACACTCCTAAAATATTTTAAAATAGTTTGATCTTTTCAAATTGATGTGCACTTTTAGAGAGACTATTGATTAACATGAGGTACATCTGTACCGTAGTTCCACAAGTACACACTCCAGTTTCTGACAAAGAAAGCTTGTCTACACATAAAAATAAAATTTTGTTTTATGAAAGTTGAATTCATGAGGTATGCATCCTGATCACATGCACACAGTATAAGTACAAAGTGTAATGTCAGTATGTGATGATGCATAACACAGTATACCATGGATGAATACAGTTCCCAATCATACATCTTCCCCCATTACAAAATGTGTTTAACCTCAGACACCCCAAGGAAGTGCCTGTGTGGCATAGCCTGGACACGTCTATGGGTATGTGTAAATGTGCAAGGATGGGTATGCTATCATGGCAGCACGGCTTCTCTTTGTGGCAGGATATCTGTTCCCCGTCCAGTTTGGCTTCATACCTGGAACTGCCTCTTGCCTGGAGTTTGTGCTTTTCTTTGGAGAGTACGGTAGTATAAAGCCTGGCTTCTTATTCTGTTTAAACAAGATTTTTAAAAAGGTGAATTCACTTTATGTAGCCATTTCTTTTTCTTTTTTCTTTTGTTTAGAAAGCAGGATTTATTGAGAGGTCAGAAAAGCTCCCACAGTGGGAGGGGACCCAAAGGGGTTGCCCCTACGTAGCCATTTCTTTCTTTCTTTTTTTTTCTGAGTTGGAGTCTCACTCTGTCGCCCAGACTGGAGTGCAGTGGCCGCTCCCGGCCACCGCAGCCTCGACCTGCTGGGCTCTGGCAATCCTTCCACCTCAGCCTTCCGAGTAGCTGGAATTACAGGCGCGCGCTTACCACGCCCGGCTAATTTTTTGATTTTATTGTAGAGATGAGGTCTCACCTGTCCAGGTGGGTCTCGAACCCGCGGGCTCAGACAATCCACTCACCTCAGCCTCCCAAAGGCGCAGAACTACAGGCTCAGCCACCGAGCCCGGCTAGCCATTTCTAAAGTTATAGTTAGGTTTGAGATTGGCTTTACAAGGGCATGGTGAGAAGTACTTGCATTTCTTCCTAAATAGCAAAGTAGTTGACATTGTTACAGGGCAGAGGTGAATCCAGCATTTGTCCTGGCCCCTCAGTCAATCAAGGTCAACATGGGCAACATTTTAATTGCTACAAGAAGCAGAGGGACTAAATTTTATAATCTGTCTAGAAACATTACATAAAGAGGGAAAACTCAATCTATCAAGATGGGAGACTGCCCTGTTTTTTCAACTCTGTAATCTGACATGCTATAGAAGTTAAATGCGCACATCTTTTTAGAGAAATAGTACACCAGAAATTTTAAGAAAATGAAGCAAAGCATGGTGGCTCAGCCTGTTATCCCAGCACTTTGGGAGGCCGAGGTGAGTGGATTGCCTGAGCCCGTGGGTTTGAGATCAGCCCGGGCAACCTGGCGAGACCTTTTCTCTACAATAAATAAATAAATAAACCGGGCTCAGTGCCTCAGCCTGTAATCCCGCACCTTTGGGAGGCTGAGGTGAGTGGACTGCCTGAACCCGTGGGTTCGAGACCCGCCTGGGCAACTTGGCGAGACCTCATCTCTACAATAAATTAAAAAAATTAGCCGGACGTGGTAGCGTGCACCTGTAGTTCCAGCTACCTGGAAGGCTGAGGCAGAAGGATCACCGGAGCCCAGCGGGTCGAGGCTGCAATGGCTGGTAGCGGCCACTGCACTCCAGTCTGGGCGACAGAGTGAGACTCCAACTAAAAAAATAATAATAATAAAAATAATAAAAAATAAATAAAAATAAAATAATTAAAAAAAATAAAAATAAAAATAATAAAAAAGTAAATCATTCACAAACCTCAGTATTAAATGACTCGTGGTAACACTGGTGTGAAGCACACCTCCCAACTGACGGCAACACCCTAAGTGTCCTTAACTTCTTAGGGTTGAGAACCGCTGCATTATTCACTGTCACCTCTTCTGAGATCAGATGAGATCAGGCGTGTTCAGGGTGGTATGGCCACCCTGTCACCATCTTACCTGAAATATTGCCATAGAGTTCCAAAATAATGTTTTGAAACTGCCTAACAAATGTTTATTGAAATAAAAATAATGGGAAGCCGGGCTCGGTGGCTCAGCCTGTAATCCCGCGCCTTTGGGAGGCTGAGGTGAGTGGATTGCCTGAGCCCACGGGTTCGAGACCCGCCTGGGCAGGCGAGACCTCATCTCTGCACTAAAATCAAAAAATTAGCCGGGTGTGGTAGCGCACGCCTGTAATTCCGGCTACTCAGAAGGCTGAGGCAGAAGGATCACCAGAGCCCAACAGGTCGAGGCTGTGGTGGCCGGGAGCGGCCACTGCACTCCAGTCTGGGCGACAGAGTGAGACTCCAACTCAAAAAAAAAAAAAAAAAAAGGGAAAATACCTCTTATCAACAAGGGTGCCTGAATGAAGCATATTTGTATACCTAACCCCTAACTGTAGCCCACAATATCATAATAAAAAATATTGATTAAAAAAAAGAAATAAAAATTAAATTCTCAATGGCAAGTTTTTAGTTCTGAGTGGGCTTCTTCTGATCCTGCAGTAGTACCTTGTGGGCTGTACCCCAGGGGTCAGGTGGTTTGTAGCCTGAGGGTACAAACTGTTTTAGATGTTCACCAGAGCAGAACAAATTTCAGAAGGCAAACCTGTGTGGACTGTGGATCACCATCCCTCTAAATCATATAATACATCTGAGAACTAACTAAAATTAATTGCTAGGATATACATTTATATAGTACATTAGAATGAAATACCTGTATTCTCTCATTATTCTTGGTCATAACCAGGGTGGTCATTGATGGGTCTAAGAGGGTGCCTTTGTCTCTTCCATTTAGCCGTGTCTAAAATAAATGAACACATTCTCACTAAATTCCCCCACTTGAACAAATGTGATTATATTGAATGAATATACATTATTTGTTTGCTTTTTACTTACGCATGATGATTCATTATGATACTCTAATATGAAAAGACAGGAAAGACACAACTGAGAAACAATTCAAAGGAAAGAAGGAAAGGTGACTAATATTTACTGAGTACACACCATATGCCAAGTACTTTACACAGTTTCACATCTAACTCTCATAACAAGCTTAGGATGTAGTTTTTTTTGTTTTTGAGTCGGAGTCTCACTCATTTACCTAGACTGGCGTGCAGAGGCACATTCATGGCTGCTGTAGCCTCGACTTGCTGGGTTTAGGTGATCCTTCCACTTCAGTCTTCCAAATAGCTGGAACTGCAGGCTATGTTATGTTCTGGTTAATTTTTTAATTTATCATAGAGACGCGGTCTTGCCTTGTTGCCCAGGCTGGCCTTGAACCCCTATACCAAGTAGTATAGTAGTATTTTTTTTTGAGTTGGAGTCTCACTCTGTCTCCCAGACTGGAGTGCAGTGACCGCTCCTGGCCACCGCAGCCTCGACCTGCTGGGCTCCGGCGATCCTTCTGCCTCAGCCTTCCAAGTAGCTGGAAATACAGGCACGCGCTACCATGCCTGGTTAATTTTTTGATTTATTGTAGAGATGAGGTCTCGCCAAGTTGCCCAAGCGGGTCTCGAACCTGCGGGCTCAGGCAATTGACTCACCTCAGCCTCCCAAGGCGCGGGATTATAGTCTGAGCCACCGAGTCTGATTTTTTAAAAATTTCTTTTGTGTTGGAGTCTCACTCTGTTGCCCAGGCTGGAGTGCAGTGGCAAGCTCACAGCTACTGCAACCTCGACCTCCTGGGCTCAGGCAATACTTCCTCCTCATCCTCCTGAGTAGCTGGGACTACAGGCGTGTACCACCAGGTCCAGCTATGTTTTTTATTTTTTGTACAGATGAGGTCTCATTATGTAGTCTAGGCTGGTCTCAAATTCCTAGACTCAAGCAATCCTCTCACTACAGCCTTGCAAAGTACTTGGATTGCATGTGTGAGTCACTGCATCTGGCAAAAACCTATTTTTATACACACAAAAATCAAAGATTTTAGCTGGGCTCGGTGGCTCAGCTTGTAATCCCGTGCCTTTGGGAGGCTGAGGCGAGTGGATTGCCTGAGCCTGTGAGTTTGAGACCTGCCTGGGCAACTTGGCGAGACCTCATCTCTACAATAAATCAAAAAATTAGCCGGGCGTGGTAGCGCGCACCTGTAGTTCTGGCTACTTGGGAAGCTGAGATGGAAGGATCACCAGAGCCCAGTTGGTCAACACTGCAGTGGCTATGAGCGTGCCACTGCACACCAATCTGGGCAACAGAGTAAGACTCTGATTTTTTTAAAAAAAGAACCTGGAGATTTTCGCAAGTAATCAGGAAATTATATTACAGAATAGGATGCAGTGGCATATAGTAGGTACACAATAAAATTTCTTGATTGAGTTTTCGTGTTTTTTTTTTTTTTTTTTTTTTTGGTGAGTTGGAGTCTCACTCTGTCGCCTAGACTGGAGTGCAGTGGCCGCTTCCAGCCACCACAGCTTCGACCTGCTGGGCTCCAGCGATCCTTCGCCTCAGCCTTCCAAGTAGCTGGAACTACAGGTGCGTGCTACCCCACCTGGCTAATTTTTCGATTTATTGTAGAGATGAGGTCTCACCTGCCCAGGCGGGTCTCATGTTTTTTTTGTTTTGACTCAGAGTCTCACTCTGTGGTCCAGGCTGGAGTACAGTGGCACGCTGCTCACAGCCACCGCAGTCTCAACCTGCTGGGCTCAGGTGATCCTTTTGCCTCAGCCTTCTGAGTAGCTGGAACTACAGGTGTGCACCACCATACCTGGTTAATGTGTTTTTGATTTATTGTTCAGACAAGGTCAAGTTGCCCAGGCTGGTCTCGAACTCCAGGGCTCAATCCTCTCCCCCCTGCCTCCCAAAGTACTGGGATTACAGGTATGAGCCACCATGCCCGGTTTTAAAGAAATCTCTGTTGTCTTATAGGCAGGGTCTAGCTCTGTAGACCAGTCTGGAGTGCAGTGGTGTGATCATAGACTTGACCTCTAGGCTCAAGCAATCCTCCCATCTCAGTCTTCTGAGTAGCTAGGACCACAGGCATGCACCATCGCACCCAGCTAATTTTTAATTTTTTGTAGAGACAAGGGTCTCATTATGTTGCCCAGCCTGGTCTTGAACTCTTGGCCTCAAGCAATGCCCTTGTATCGGCCTCCCAAAGTTCTGGGATTATAGGTTTGACTCACCACACCAGGCCTTGTTGATTTATTTTACAATAAGATTTGTTGATTGAATGGATGGATGAATGGATGATAAAGCAGCCTGTTCTTATTTATTTATTTATTTATTTTGGAGTTGGAGTCCTACTCTGTCACCCAGGCTGGAGTGCAGTGGCATGCTTATGGCCACTGCAGCCTTGACTTGCGGGGGTCAGGTGATCCTTCTGTCTCAGTCTTTCAAGTAACTGGAACTACAGGCATGCACCACCACGCCCAGCTTAATTTTTTATTTATTGTAGAGATGAGGTCTCGCCAAGTTGTCTAGGCTGGTCTGGAATCCGTGAGTTCAGGCAATCCTCTCACCTTGGCCTCCCAAAGTGCTGGGATTATAGGCATGAGCCACCACACCTGACCTCTTATGTTCTTGGTATAAAATCACAAATCACCAATATTTGATGCCAGACTTCTGTGGTGTTTAATCCAAAGCAGTGTCAGTGTCTCCCCCAATTTTATTTTATTTTATTTTTTGAGTTGGAATCTCACTCCAGCTGTCACTCGCAGCCACCCCAGCATTGACCTGTTGGGTTTTGGTGATCCTTTCACCTCAGCCTTCCAAGTAGCTGGACCTACATGTGCATGCTATCATGCCCGGTTAATTTTTTTTTTTTTTTTGAGTTGGAGTCTCACTCTGTCACCCAGACTGGAGTGCAGTGGCCGCTCCCGGCCACCACAGCCTCGCCCTGCTGGGCTCCGGCGATCCTTCCGCCTCAGCCTTCCAAGTAGCCAGAATTACAAGCATGCGCTACCACACCCGGCTGATTTTGATTTATTGTAGAGATGAGGTCTCGCTGCCCAGGCGGGTCTTGAACCCGCGGGCTCAGGGCAATCCACTCACCTCAGCCTCCCAAAGGCACGGGATTACAGGCTGAGCCACCGAGCCCGGCTAATCTCCCCCAATTTTAATGTTCCCCTTCTCCCAGTGGTACTGACAGGTGAGGGTGGCATAAATGACTATTGCATTTTTCACCTGTGGGAGAGATGTGCTGATAGGAGAAATTGAAGAATATGTGTGACAAAGAGTCAAACAAAAGTACTACCTCATTCATCCTTGGTTTTTCATTTCTCAATGCTGAAGAACTGGAAGTCTCTGAATTTTTGAAAAAGGTAGCCTGCTTTTGCAGTGTAGAAGCAAATCCTGCCCTTTCCTAAAAGGATTGAATGAAAAGAGAATCTTTTTCAAGTGATCCATCCATAATGGACAAAATTCTCCCATCAACAGAACTCCCAGCTCTGAAAGCACTTTTGTCTTTAGAAGCAGAGGATATGGTATGAGTGTGGTAGCTAGGAGAAAGACTGAGAAGGAGCTATCTGGGTGTCCCAAGCCTGGACCAGCCACCCATCCACTCCAGACCAGCTCCAGCCACCACTCTTCCAGTGCCACCTCTTTCCTCTGGACATTCAGACTTGGTCAAAATCCAGACCTGCCATGTCAGAGTGGAGGAGAGGATCAGTGGGCCAAGGCTGAGACCTGCTCAGAAATGTCCAGAGGGCCCATGGAAGTGCTCTGACCCCCAAATAGAGAGTCTCCCCATGTCACAATCCCCATCTGCTTGCTGGTTTAGAGTAAGAACTTTAAACCCTTTTCCCGTCCTCTCTATGGAATATTCTGTAAACAGACAGTAGGAACAGGCAGCAGGGTTTTCTTACTGGGGCATCTTCTGTTAAGTTTAGTCTCTGCATCAACTTTTTTTTCTGATACTGCTCATTTCGCTGTTTTCTAGTCTGAAGAACCTTCTTTTTCTTCTTCTTAAACATCTTCTTCTTCCACTTCAACTATTTCACAAAGTACAGAAGCTGGTCACTGAGGAGTCCAGAGTGACACCCACCCTCACGAGGCACTCTTCACACACTTCGGACACAAAGGTAGCCCCACATGCGTCCCCCCCCCCAGTGTTGGTTTGGAAAATGAACCAACAGTTCCATTGTCTTCTTACCACAGGCTGCTCTCTGCTTAACAGTCTGACATCTTATTATAAATACACTGCCAAAGCGGCAGCTATGCCAATAACTAAATATCTGAGATTTACAATATGAAACCAGATGACTTATGGCAACAATGTCAGGTTCAGATGATACTGATCATTAGACAGGTGGTTAAAAGATTCAGTTTGGTTGTTACCATAAGGTGGCTTTAGTAACTAAGCAAGAAAGTTGTAGTGGATAAAATGAGACTCCAGGGCAAGGTGACCAGTTAAGTCACTATTACTATATTTTCTGCAGATCATCTGATGGTTGAAAAATTCTAACAAATTGTCCAATAGTGTCCTGACTGTTTTAAGGCTGCTTTATGTCCTGGATATGAGAGTTAATATAATCTCACCTCATCTGCTATGTTTAGTAGGTGAACAGGAAGACCATCTGAGAGAGAGCTGTCAGAACCACTGGTGCTGTTTCCAAAAGAAAAGAAAGGGAAAGAACTCTCATTAATATGTCTAGGAAGCATAACAGTTACCAGACCAGCACAGGATTAGGATATCTAGTATACTATTTGCCTCACTGTCTGTGCTTCAATCACTAAAAAATTTTGGCAAGCACATTCATTCATTGATTCTGAACACCTACTGCATGTCAGGCAATCTGTTAGGCACAGAAACCACAGATGAATGAAGCAGAACCTCTGACACCAAGGAGTCAGCAATCCTGGTGGTGAAGCAAACACTGGCCAGATGCATAAAACAAAGTTGTGAGAGGCTACAGATTTGTTTGAGAGTGGGAGATTCTTCTCTTTCATTCCTGTCTGGTTGGTACCAATCCAGAGAGCCAGGATACCAGTTACTCTGGAACACTGTGTTAAATATATACACACATAAATTTAATAAAGAATCTGCAGGTCAGAGACCAAGAGTATGACTCTTGTTACCCTAATTCTCTTTTCCAAAGTTTTGATGCATACCTAGACTAACCTAGGGTCTTCTCTCATAAACTGTGCCCTCTCCTTTCTGCAAGGATAGGGTGAATGAGGACTCAGATAATCAACCCTTCCTTCATCATGTCCTTTGTTTAAGTGTCATGTTATAGCTTCCCTTTCCTGGGGTTTGGTTGACTAGACCTGAGAGCTGTGCTCTTTGACAGGGTCTCCAGCCAAAAAACGTTTCTTAAGCACAAAACTCAAGTCACACGGGAAAAGTCGGCCTTTCAAACCATTATTTTTCTTCATTCTGTTTCTGCTCCCCTCACTCCCCTCAGTGAACACTGAGAAGCCCCACAGCAGGACAGCAGGAAGAAAGCCCTGTCTCCTCGGATCTAATTCCCAATTCTCTGTTCTCACAAAGTTTTTCTAGACAAGGAGTAGCCTTTGAGGACACGGATAATAGTCTCTGAGGTCCCTTTAGGAGAAAACAGAAAATTTTTTTTTTTTTTTTTTTGATTTGGAGTCTCACTCTGTCGCCCAGACTGGAGTGCAGTGGCCGCTCCCGGCCACCGCAGCCTCACCTGCTGGGCTCCGGCGATCCTTCCGCCTCAGCCTTTTGAGTAACTGGAATTACAGGCATGCGCTACCACACCCGGATGATTTTTTGATTTATTGTAGAGATGAGGTCTCACTGCCCAGGCGGGTCTCGAACCCGCGGGCTCAGGCAATCCACTCACCTCAGCCTCCCAAACGCGCGGGATTACAGGCTGAGCCACCGAGCCCGGCTCAGAAAACAGAAAATTTTAACAAATGGGATCCAAGCATTAGATGCAGCATATCCCAGAAAGTATCAAAAACCATGTGTGTACACACAGAGCAAACTCAGACTGATAGATGGAACCCCATGGAGGCTTGTGATCGCATTTCCTGACACAGGCTGGCAAATTGGTTTCCACAATTCTTCACCAAATGCATCAAAGTGTTCCTGCTGAGCCAGCTAGAATGGAGTCTGACTATTTCTGAATTGACTCCCCATAGGTCCCTATCTATGAGTTGACATGAAGAAAGCATTTGCTTTTGAGGCTATAAGTGGAAAGGGGTTGGTGCAGAGGACTTGGAGAGTTAGGAAAAGTGCTCTGTGAGTGGAGGGGGTGACATGTTAAGTGGGGCACCGGCCCGCTATCTGGCCTGATGGTCTGGCTAAAGGTCCATAAGGAGACATTTGTGAAACTACGCTAGAATTGTTTTAGGGCCTAGATGTCAATGTGCCACATAGAGTGGATGGGAAAGCCATCCCTTTCTACTGTCCAGCCCAGATTACAGGGCAGCGTCTAGCAAGAGACCTCCATGCCCAACCCAGAGACCTGAAGGTGACTGACTCAGCCATGGGGCACCCTGGCCAGTAAGCTGGAATAGAAGGTATTCTTTCACCCAGAAGATACCCACCCAACTGGGGCTTCCTGAAATATCCAGGGAGACCATGAGGGCAGAGCTGAGCTCCTGAATACTAAATTAATTCAACAAATTTTTTTTCTTTTTTTTTAATATGGAATGCTTCACAAATTTGTGTGTCATCCTTGAGTAGGGGCCACGCTAATCTTCTTTATATCATTTCAGTGTTAGTGTATGTGCTGCCAAAGCGAGCACAATTCAACAAATTTTAACTGAGTTCTCCCTCTGTGCTAGGTATAGAACAGGTACCATTCTAAGTGATGACAGACAGAGGTGGACAAAATATGATCTCTGACCTTGTGGAATTGACCTCCTAGTAGGAGGCTACTGATAATAAACAACACATGATAAAGACCTAAATGACACAAAATGACAGAAGGCGATAAATGCTATGGAAAAAGTAGAGAACATAAGGGGAATGGGGTGTGGCAGGAGGTTGAAAAGGGGGAACAAGTTGTAGTGTTAGAATCAAGAGTGTGGACTACACTGAAAATGGTGGGGCCAGGCACGGTGGCTCATGCCTATAATCCCAGCACTTTGGGAGGCTGAGGTAAGAGGACTGCCTGAGCCCATGGGTTCAAGACCAGCCTGGGCAAATGGGGGAGACCTTGTCTCTACAGTAAATCAAAAAATTAGCCGGGCGTGGTGGCACATGCCTGTAGTTCCAGCTACTTGGAAGGCTGAGGCAGAAGGATCACCTGAGCCCCGCAGTTCGAGGCTGCAGTGGCCGGGAGCGTGCCACTGCCCTCCAGCCTGGGTGACAGAGTGAGATGCCTACCCAAAAACAACAAAAAAAGCAAAGACTTGAAGGAGGCAGATATCTGGGGAAAGAGCATGCCAGGCAGATGAAATTGCTACTGCAAAAGCCAGAGCCAGAAGAGGGCCTGGTGAGTCTGAGGAAAAGTGTGGCAGCAGCAGAGTGTGAAAGGGGAAGAGTGGCAGACACAGAGGTATCAGGTGGCTAGATCCTACATCCTTGTAGGCCTCCGTAGGGGCTCTGGTTTTCTTTGCTTTTTTTATTTGAGTGGGGGAGATACTGAAATGCTTTAAACAGGGGAATGACATGATCCAATTTAAGTTTTAAAAAGAATCACCTTCTTGGGTTTTCTTCTGGCCTCACTGGTCTCTTTTCAGTCTCCTTTGCTGGCCCCTTCCTATCTTTTTGACTCTATTAGAGATGTGAGGGCTGGGCACAGTGGCTCACAACTATAAACTCAGCACTTTTATTTATTGTAGAGACGAGGTCTCGCCAAGTTGCCCGGGCTGGCCTTGAACCCATGGGCTCAGGCAATCCATTCGCCTCAGTCTCCCAAAGTGCTGGGATTACAGGCTGACCCACCGAGCCCAGCCTATTATATATATACATATTTTTTTGAGTTGGAGTCTCACTCCACCGCCCAGACTGGAGTGCAGTGGCCACTCCCGGCCACAGCAGCCTCGACCCGCTGGGCTCCAGCGATCCTTCCGCCTCAGCCTTCCGAGTAGCCGGAATTACAGGTGCGCGCTACCACGCCTGGCTAATTTTTTTATTTTATTGTAGAGATGAGGTCTCGCCAAGTTGGCCAGGCGAGTCTCGAACCCCGCGGGCTCAGGTAATCCACTCACCTCATCCTCCCAAGGCGCGGGATTACAGGCTAAGCCACCGAGCCTGGCTCTCACCCAGTTTAAATATCATCCATCCAATGATTCTCCTCCAAACCTCTCCACTGAACTCCGGACTCACATATCTGACTGCCTATTTAATAACTCCACTAAATATCTTTTTTAAATTTATTTTTTTAATTTATTTATTTTTGAGTTGGAGTCTGACTCTGTCATGCAGGTTGGAGTGCAGTGGCACGCTCACAGCCACTACAGCCTGGACATACTGGATTCAGATGATCTCTCTGCTTCAGCCTTCCAAGTAGTTGGAACTACAGGCATGTGCCACTACACTTGGCTAATTTTTTTATTTTCTTGTAGAGACAAGGTCTCACTCTCACCATGTTGCCTAGGCTGGTCTTGAACCCATGGGCTCAGGCAACCCTCTTGCCTCTGCCTCCCAAAGTGCTGGGATTACAGGCTTGGGCCTGTCTGGCTCTGCTAAATACCTAATGGACATCTCAAACTTTTTTGTTGTTGTTGTTGAGTTGGAGTCTCACTCTGTCGCCCAGACTGGAACACAGTGGCCGCTCCCAGCCACCGCAGCCTCGACCTACCAGGCTCCGGCGATCCTTCCGCCTCAGCCTTTCAAGTAGCCAGAATTACAGGCGTGCACTACCACGTCCAGCTGATTTTGGATTTATTGTAGAGATGAGGTCTCGCCAAGTTGCCCAAGCGGGTCTCGAACCTGTGGGCTCAGGCAACCCACTTACCTCAGCCTGACATTTCAGACTTAACAAGCCCAACACTCAGCTCCTCATCCTCACCGCCTCCCTAACCTTTTCCATCCCCATCCAACCAATTGTAGTGTCATTCTATCTTTTTCTCATGCCCCATATCCAATCCACAAGCAAATTCTAATGTTTATAGCTCAGAATATATCTAGAATTCAACCAATTTGCACATCTCCTGCCAACCGCTCCTCCCCCCTCTGATCTAGCCATTATCATCTTTACCTGTATTACTACAAGAGTCTGTCAACTCTCTCTGTGTAGAACTTTCCTCTTTATATTTTCCACACAGCCCCCAGAGTGGTCCTGCTGAAACCAAAAACTAAGTCAAACCATGACACTTCCTTGGAGTGAAAGGCAAAGGCTTTACAGTGGCCTACAAGGACCCACACAAACTGCCTGACCAACTCCATTCTCCCCTCTAGTGCCCGGGACAGAAGCTGGCAAAGAACATGCATTCAGTACAAAACTGCTGAAGGAATAAAGTGTATTGAAGTGTGCCATGAACTACGGAACATGATTTACTCAATTATTTGCACTTGAGGTCCAAAACCAAAGTCAACAAAACAATGCATTTATTTAAAAAAATAAAACTGGCTGGGCTCGGTGGCCCAGTCTGTAATCCCGCGCCTTGGGAGGCTGAGGTGAGTGAATTGCCTGAGCCCGCAGGTTCGAGACCCGCCTGGGCAACTTGGCAAGACCACATCTCTACAATAAATTAAAAAAAAATTAGCCGGGTGCGGTAGTGCACGCCTGTAGTTCTGGCTACTTGGAAGGCTGAGGCAGAAGGATCGCCGGAGCCCAGCAGGTCGAGGCTGCAGTGGCCAGGAGCGGCCACTGCACTCCAGTCTGGGCGACAGAGTGAGACTCCAACTCAAAAAATAAATAAATAAATAAATAAATAAAACTGTTTTTTCCTTTGTTACCTGGATTCAATGTCAGACAAAGAGACGTCACTCCAGCTTCCTTCTAAATCCATATCTTGTCCAAGTTCATTGAATTTCTTGTGGATTTCCTGTTGCAAGAGTTCCTTAAGCTCTGCTAGACACTGAGTGAACTGTGAAAGTGAAAAAAGAACTCCTTTGATACTTCATTTATTCATCAAATATTTGCTAAGTGTATGCTTAAAGGTATTGTATTTATTTCTGGCAACACAAAGCTGAGCAACCTGCAACCTTTGCTACTAAGGACATGTTAATAGAGAAATTAGGCCAGATGTGGTGGCTCACACCTGTAATCTCTGCATGTTGGGAGGCCAAGGTGAGAAGACTGCTTGAGGCCAGGAGCTGTAGATCAGCCTGGGCAATATAATGAGACCTTATTTCTACAAACAAATAAAACGAGATAAATTACATAAGATTTAGAAACAGAATTTTGTTTAGGGTATTAGATCAATGAGCACTGCTTTAGTCACTTTCCTCTGGCTTTTCTATAGTATACTCAGCTTTTTTTTTTTTTTTTTTTTGAGTTGGAGTCTCACTCTGTTGCCCAGGCTGGAGTGCAATGGCACGCTCATGACCACTGCAGCCTTGACCTGCTGTGCTCAGGCAATCCTTCTGCCTCAGCTTTCCATAGCTGGGACTACAGGCGTGAGTCACCACACCCGGCTAATATTTTGATATAGTGTAGAGATGAGGTCTCACCAAGTTGCCCAGGCTGGTCTTGAACCCTTAGGCTCAAGCAATCCTGTCACCTCAGCCACCCAAAGTGCTGGAATTATAGGCATAAACCACTGCACCTGGTCTATACTCTTCTTAAACAATGCAATGATCTGATTTATTTATTTATTTTTTGAGAAGCAAAGAAGGAAAAGTTAGAATGAGGTTGTCCAGATTTTGGCCTATGGAAAATTTAATTTAACAGGCCATGTTGTGGCCACGTTTTCCTTTAAATATTTTTTGTTAAACACTTGCATCAGAGTAGTACATATCAAATGTTTCCAACATTTCAGAAGGGATATGAGAGATGTTGGAGACCATGAGTACAGAATCCCTTCTAAGATGCTTAGTGATAAAGGGAAATAGAAATAACCTGCTGGAGAAACAAAGCCAAAAGAAACCTTTGTGTTTTAGGACAGGGGTTGCTTGAGAGCACTTGCAGTTGAGGTGATGCAAGAAAGGAAAAAAATGGAAGACACAGGAAAAAAGGAAGTAATTAAACAGGCAAGAAAACCTGGCATGGTGGCTCATGTTTGTAATCCCAGGACTTTGGGAGGGAGAGGCATGAGGATTGCCTGAGCCCAGAGGTTTGAGACCAGCCTAGGCAACTTAGCGAGACCTCATCTCTACAATAAATAAAAAAACTGCAGCCTGTAATCCTGTGCCTTTGGGAGGCTGAGGTGAGTGGATTGCCTGAGCCCGCGGGTTTGAGACCCACCTGGGCAGTGAGACCTCATCTCTACAATAAATCAACAAATCAACCGGGCGTGGTAGCGCATGCCTGTAGCTCCAGCTACTCGGAAGGCTGAGGCGGAAGGATCGCTGGAGCCCAGCGGGTCGAGGCTGCTGTGGCCGGGAGTGGCCACTGCACTCTAGTCTGGGTGACAGAGTGAGACTCCAACTCAAAAAAAAAAAAAAAAAAAAAAAATCAGCTGGGCATGGTAGTGCGTGCCTGTAATTCCAGCTACTTGGAAGGCTGAGGTGGAGGGATCGCCGGAGCCCAGCGGGTCGAGACTGCCGTGGCCAGGAGTGGCCACTGCACTCCAGTCTGGGCGATAGAGGAGACTCCAACACACACACACACACACACACACACACAAACTTCAGAAAAGTATTAAGAGGAAAATAAAGATCACCAAATCTCATGATGCTGACTTTAGATCCATGTGAAATCCATCACAGTAGAATCATCAAATTTCTTGAAACCCTTTTTACCTTGGTTTGGTCAGGATCACAGAAATCCAGAAGGGTGTCACAGACATGATAACCAAGGGACTTTAGATCTTCAGTGGTAAAGTGAGTGTCTCTTTTACTACCTGGAAAAAAAAATCATACACATTTCCAATTAAATCTTAATGACTGAATGCAAATCTCATTTATGAATAGCTTTTTTTTTCTGAGTCAGAGTCTCACTCTGTCGCCCAGACTGGAACCGCAGCCTAGACCTGCTGGGCTCAGGCAATCCTTCCACCACAGACTTCCAAGTAGCCGGAACTACAGGTGTGCGCCACCATGCCCAGCTAATTTTTTTTTTTTTTTTTTTGAGTTGGAGTCTCACTCTGTCGCCCAGACTGGAGTGCAGTGGCTGCTCCCGGCCACTGCAGCCTCGACCTGCTGGGCTCTGCTGATCCTTCCGCCTCAGCCTTCCAAGTAGCTGGAACTATAGGCGCACACCACCACGCCCGGCTAATTTTTGATTTATTGTAGAGATGAGGTCTCGCCAAGTTACCCAGGCGGGTCTCGAACCTGCGGGCTCAGGCAATCCAAAGGCGTGGGATTACAGGCTGAGCCACCGAGCCCGGCTGCCCAGCTAATTTTTTTTGATTTATTGTAGAGACGAGATCTCACCAAGTTGCCTTGGGGAAGGGGTGTCTCGAACCCACGGGCTCAGGCAATCCACTTACCTTGACCTCCCAAAGTGCTGGGATTACAGGTTGAGCCACCAAGCCGGCCATGAATAGCTTTTTAAAAATAGTAACTCTTATTCTAGAATCTTATGCTTT
Organism: Cephalopachus bancanus; assembly: GCA_027257055.1. Classification (NCBI taxonomy): domain Eukaryota; kingdom Metazoa; phylum Chordata; class Mammalia; order Primates; family Tarsiidae; genus Cephalopachus; species Cephalopachus bancanus. The sequence goes on along the minus strand of JAPVLO010001243.1, from coordinate 91,693 downwards.
TAGACAGAGTAGCTCTGTTTTATTTTGGTTTAGAAGAATCTTTGACAAAGAAAAAATTTATAATCATGATAACTATAATTACTAAGCTTTCACATTGTGGTAGGTACTGTGGTAAGTGCTTTGCATGCACTACCTCATTAAGTAACACCTATTATATAATGCAGGTACTGGCTGGGCTTGGTGGCTCATGCCTGTAATCCCAGCACTTTGGGAGGCAGGGGCGGAGACAAGAAGATTGTCTGAACTCAGAGGTTAGGGACCAGCCTGGGCAACTTGGTGAGACCTCATCCCTACAATAAATCAAAAAAGTTAGCCAGGCATGGTGGCACCCACCTGTGGTTCCAGCTACTGGGAAGGCTGACATGGAAGGATCACCTGAGGCCAGCAGGTCGAGGCTGCAGTAGCCATGAGTGTAACACTGTGTTCCAGCCTGGGCGACAGAGTGAGACTCCGACTCAAAAATAAATTAATTAATTAAGCAGGCACTATTAGTATTGTCAGTTAAAGGAAAACAAGGTTCAAAGGGGTTAAGTAATTTATTCAGGATCACACAACTTATAATGGAGCTGAAATTCAAACCCGTTATCTACCTGATTCCAGGTCTTGAGCAACCACTGTGCTACAATGCCCCGTCAAGGTTCACATTCATATTTGTTTTTTGGGTTTTTTTTTTGAGTTGGAGTCTCACTCTGTCACCCAGGCTGGAGTGCAGTGGCGTGCTCACAGCCACCACAGCCTCGACCTGCTGGGCTCAGGTGATCCTTCCCCTCAGCCTTCCAAGTAGCTGGAACTACAGGCATGTGCTATCATACCCGGCTAATTTTTTGATTTACTGTAGAGAAGAGGTCTCCCCAAGTTGCCTAGACTGGTCTTGAACCCGTGGACTCAGGCAATCCTCTGACCTCGGCCTCCCAAAGTGCTGGGATTACAGGTGTGAGCCACCTCGCCTGGCTACATTCATATTTTGGATACTCAAATGTGGCCTAAAGCTAGACAAGGAAACCCTCTAGATCGGTTATCCCTCAACACCCAAAGGCATTTCCTCTCCTCAGGAGCTTTACTTGGCTTTCCCTTGCCATGCTGGCTCGTGATATAAAAAGAAAGCTCACCCAGGGTGGACCCGCCAAAGGTAGACTCCATGGTGTAGCTGTTGAGGATTCCCATCCGCCACATCACAACTCGTCCCGTTCCTTCTTTGCACTTTTGGACCTTAAAGTTACAACTATCAAAAGAGAACTAGAAAGAAATCCAAATTCTCTATTAATCATAAACCAGCAATTGTAAAATGTCTAAGATTCATGAATGCGATACAAGAATTGTTCTCTTGGGGTCTATATATTATTGCCTAAAGTATGTTCCATAAAAAAATGAATTCTGTGAGTGGATTGCCTGAGCCGGCGGGTTCACAACCCGCCTGGGCAACTTGGCGAGACCTCATCTCTACAATAAATAAAAAATTAGCCGGGCTCAGTGGCTCAGCCTGTAATCCCGTGCCTTTGGAAGGCTGAGATGAGTGGATTGCCAGAGTTCGAGACCCGCCTGGGCAACTTGGTGAGACCTCATCTCTACAATAAATCAAAAAACCAGCTGGGCGTGGTAGTGCCTGCCTGTAGTTCCAGCTACTTGGAAGGCTGAGGTGGAAGGATCACCGGAGCCCAGCAGGTCGAGGCTGCGGTGGCCGGGAGTGGCCACTGCACTCCAGTCTGGGCGACAGAGTGAGACTCCAACTCAAAAAAAAAAAAAAAAAAATTAGCCAAGTGTGGTAGTGCATGCCTGTAGTTCCGGCTACTTGGAAGGCTGAGGCAGAAGGATTGCCGGAGCCCAGCAGATCGAGGCTGCGGTGGCCGGGAGTGTGCCACTGCACTCCAGCCTCGGCAACGGAGTGAGACTCCAACTCAAAAACAACAACAAAAAAACTAATGCTGAAGAATGTTAATAGATATATATTAAGGGGGTGGGGGGAAGGCATTCTATGGTTATGCTAGGCAGAGAGGTGAAGGATTCACAAAATTAAACAGGCTTCCTATGTAAGACCTCTCAGAGCATTTAATACGCTATTGCAGAGTTATCCTCCAAAGGGAAGAGAGTATAACTGCGTTTTGTTTTCCAAACTTATTTGCTTATGAGTCTTTCCTTTCCCTTCTCACTTCCCCACTCCCCCAAGGAGAGTTTTGAAGACTAATGTTCCTAGAACATCTGTTTGGCATTCAAGGCATAAGCCAACCTCTCTAAGACTTATTTTCTGCCACTCCTCAACTTGAACCTTTGGATCTAGTTGGGTTTACCTGTCTCTGTGATATATGTATTCCTTACACCCATAGTCTCTGCCTGAAACTCACTCTTTCCCTTATGCTAATCTTATCCCTTTGAGTTCAAAATCCTCCGTTGTCTTTTATGACTACCCCACCCTTTTCCTTACTTGGAGTTTGTAACATACACTTTCATTTGAAGAAATTAAAACAGAAAGGAACGCTTTCTCTTTTCCTAACAAATAAGAGTAGTAATACAAAATATTTGTCTCACTTTTTTTTTTGGAGTCTCACTCTGCTGCCCAGGCTAGAGTGCAGGGGCACACTCACAGCCGCCCCAGTGTCGATCTGCTGGGCTCAGGCGATTCTTCCATTTCAACCTTCCAAGTAGCTGGAACTACAGGCACATGTCATTATGCCTGGCTAATTTTTTGATTTATCATAGAGACGAGGTCTCGTCAAGTTGCCCAGGCTGGTCTCAAACCCCTGGGCTCAGGCAATCCTCTTGTCTCCGCCTCCCAAAGTGCTGAGATTACAAGTGTGAGCCACTGTACTCAGTTAAAAACTTTTCTAAATCTAACGTCCTATTTTCTTATTTCTAATGATAGTTACATCTTGTGGATTTATGATGTGAAAAACCAACTTCTAAACTAATGAAGATTAACTGTATAGGCCCAACTGTCTCAAAGTTGTTACTCAACTATTAAAAATTTTTATAGGCCAGGCATGGTGACTGAAGCCTGTAAACCCTGCACTTTGGGAGGCGGAGGTGAGGGGATTGCCTGAGCCCACATGTTAGAGAATAGCCTGGACAACTTGGTGAGACCTCATCTCCACCTTAAATCAAAAAATTAGCTGGGCATGGTAGCGCGCACCTGCAGTTCTGGCTACTTGGAAGGCTGAGGCGGAAGGATCACCAGAGCCCAGCAGGTGGACGCTGGGGTGGCCGTGAGCATGCATGCCACTGCACTCCAACCTGGGTGATGGAGTGAGACTCCAACTCAAAAAAACCTCAAACTCTTATATTGTTTTTGGCTGGATGCAGTGGCTTATGCCTGTAATCCCAGCACTCTGGGAGGCCAATGTGGGAGAAATGTTTGAGCCCAGGAGTTCAAGACCAGCCTGGGCAACATAGCGAGACCTCACCTCTACAAAAAAATTAGAAAGCCAGCTAGTTCAACCTGTATGGAAAATAGCGTGGCTGTTCCTAAAAGAACTAAAATTTCTTTTTTTTTTTTTGAGTTGGAGTCTCACTCTGTTGCCCCGGCTGGAGTGCAGTGGCATGCTCAACAGCCACTGCAGCCTCGACCTGCTGGGCTCAGGCAGTCCTTCCACCTCAGCTCTCCCAAATGACCCAGCAATCCCTCTCTTGGGAATATACCCGGAGGAACATAAATCACACTACAAAAGAGACACCTGCACACGTATGCTTACTGCCACACTATTCACAATAGCAAAACCATGGAACCAACCCTGCTGGCTATTGAAAGTGGACTGAATAAAGAAAATGTGGTACATATACATGATGGAATATTATGCAGCCATAAAGAACAAAATCATGGACTTTGCAGCAAGTTGGATGGAACTGGAGACCATCATACTAAGGGAATTATCACAGAAACAAAGAACTGAATACTGCATGTTCTCTCTCATAAGTGGGCCCTGATCACTAATCACATTAGCACAAGTGAGTCACTGGGCATTGGCTAGGGGAGGAAGGAAGGGAAGAAAGTGGGGGGTTCGTGACAAAGGGTACCTGGTCTACTACAGGGAGAGTAAGGGCCCAAAGTTAGAAGCCCAAACTTCACCTGCATGCAGCCTACTCATGCAGTAAACACTCACTTGTACTCCATATCTCTAAAATAAAATGAAATAAAATAATAAAAATTAGAATTAACAAAGAAAATTACCATTTTTTAGATTAAAAAATGATCAAGTATTGACAATTTCATGTAGTTCAGTCCATGTAGGAATAAAATATTTTTAACAAAATTACCAAAAGTATATATAACTCTACAATAGTTACAGAAGATTTGAAATACGTTTCATTATATTAAACAAACAAAACACAAAAGCAAAACAAACACAGAAACAAAAAATTTTCATGTTGTTTTCATTCTTTTTTTTTTTTTTTGAGTTGGAGTCTCACTGGGTCGCCCAGACTGGAGTGCAGTGGCTGCTCCCGGCCACCGCAGCCTCGACCTGCTGGGCTCCGGCGATCCTTCCTCCTCAGCCTTCCGAGGAGCCGGAATTACAGGTGCACGCTACCACGCCCGGCTGATTTTTTGATTATTGTAGAGATGAGGTCTTGCTGCCCAGGCGGGTCTCGAACCCGCGGGCTCAGGCAATCCACTCACCTCAGCCTCCCAAAGGCACGGGATTACAGGCTGAGCCACTGAGCCCGGCTTAGTTTTTTTTTTTTATTGAGTTGGAGTCTCACTCTGTCGCCCAGACTGGAGTGCAGTGGCCGCTCTAGGCCACCGCAGCCTCGACCTGCTGGGCTCCGGCGATCCTTCCGCCTCAGCCTTCCAAGTAGCCAGAATTATAGGCATGAGCTACCACGCCCGGCTGATTTTTTGATTTATTGTAGAGATGAGGTCTCGCTGCCCAGGCGGGTCTCGAACCCGCGGGCTCAGGCAATCCACTCACCTCAGCCTCCCAAAGGCACGGGATTACAGGCTGAGCCACCGAGCCCGACTAAAATTTTTATTTTTAATATTTTATTTTAAAGATGTGGAGTACAATTCAGGATTAGGTATACAAGTGGATATTGCACAGATAAAATCTGGGTGTGTCTTTGGTCCCCACTTTGCCTGGTTTGAGATCAGGTACCCTTACTGATGTTGTGTTCCCATCCCCCATTCCAGCAGTATCTTGCTACTGCCAATCCCATTCTTATAGTATTATGGTAAATGTTCAGGGTCCACCTATGAGTGAGAACATGTGTTATGCTGTTTTTTGTTTCTGTGGTAGATCACTGAGTATGATCGACTCCAAATCCATCCAAGTTGCTGCGAAGTCCATATGTTTGTCCTTCCTTATGGCTGTGTAATATTCCACTGTGTATATGTACCACATTTTTTTTTTTTTTGAGTTGGAGTCTCACTCGGTCGCCCAGACTGGAGTGCAGTGGCCGCTTACGGCCACCGCAGCCTCGACCTGCTGGGCTCCGGCGATCCTTCCTCCTCAGCCTTCCGAGTAGCCGGAATTACAGGCATGTGCTACCTCGCCCGGCTGATTTTTTGATTTATTGTAGAGATGAGGTCTCGTTGCCCAGGCGGGTCTCGAACCCGTGGGCTCAGGCAATCCACTCACCTCATCCTCCCAAAGGTGCGGGATTACAGGCTGAGCCACCGAGCCCGGCTTATGTACCACATTTTAAAAATCCAGTCTAGTTTTGATGGGCAGCATGGTTGGGTCCATGTTTTTGCTATTGTGAATAGTGTAGCAATAAAAATGCGTGTGCAGTTGTCCTTCAATCCTTTCTTCCAGGCTCAAATACAGGATTAAAGGTGATAGATAATTCCACCTACTAAGAGTTTCAACATATGCCCAGGTGAAGCAGTCAGGGCAATTTTTAAAAATTAGCTTTATTGAGATATAATCACATACCATAAATTTTGCTCACTGAAAGTGCACAGTTAGATTAAGGTTTAAGTATATTCCCAGAGTTGCTCCATCACCACTACAATGTAAGTTTAGAACATTTTCATCATTCCCAAAATAAACCCAGTATTAATAGTTACTCCTCATTGTACTCTCTGACCAGCTATGGGTCATCAGAAGACGAGTTTCTGTCTCAACAGATATGCCTTTTCTGAATGTTTTAAATAATGGAATCATAGCCGGGCTTGGTGGCTCAGCCTGTAATCCCGCGCCTTTGGGAGGCTGAGGTGAGTGGACTGCCTGAGCCCGTGGGTTCGAGACCCGCCTGGGCAGGCGAGACCTCATCTATAATAAATCAAAATCTAGCCGGGCATGGTAGCGTGTGCCTGTAGTTCCAGCTGCTTGGTAGGCTGAGGCGGAAGGATCGCCGGAGCCCAGCAGGTGAGGCTGCGGTGGCTGGGAGCGGCCACTGCACTCTAGTCTGGGCGACAGAGTGAGACTCCAACTCAAAAATAAATAAATAAATAATGGAATCATATAATATGTGGTCTCCTGTGTCTGGCTCCTTTCACTTAGCATAATGTATTTAAGGTACACCCATGTCCTAGTGTATCAGTACTTAAATCTTTTTATTGTTGAATGACATTCCATTGTGTGGATATATCACATGTTATTTATCTATTCATCAGCTGATGGACACAGTAATTCTTTTTTTTTTTTAGATTGGAAAATATAGTTTATTTAGGAAGTAAATTAGAGAGAGAGAGAAAAAGAGGGGACTCACCTCCCCAAAGTGGGGAGGGGGCCAAAGCCAGGAAACATGATAGCTCAAAGAGCACATGCCACACCACAGCTTAGCAAGGCAATCGCCTGACACAGTAATTCTTAAAGCCACACCTTCCTAAATTTTTGAAAGTTAGGTTTCTGGGATTTACCAAAGATAATAAAAAGAGATACAAAGTACCAAATAAACACTACAAATAGGAAGCAGTGAGTTCCCTTGTCTCTCAGTCAATGGCTAGAAAATTACTTTATGTGCTTACCTTGTCTGGTGCATTTTTGCTTAACATTAAAGGGAAGACTCGCTCATGAAGCCAGTACTTGCGATTGTTGTTATTACAGCCATACAAGAAGATATTATTCTTACGGCTATGGCCATGGAAATCACAGTACAAGAGAACCTCTCTTTCTTCAAGAAGTCTATTGAAGAGGGCAAACAAAGGACTCAGTGGACATCCAAATGCATGCAAATAATCAGAAGTCACTTGGAGGAGTCTCTTCTGTAAGTACAGCTGTTATATCTTCCTTCCTGTCGGGAGTGGATGTGATGTGGGGAGCAGACGAGCACTGTCACGGCAGCAGGCCTTGAGTAAAGGACCCAAGCGAAGGCAAGGTCTCGCTTCATGGCCCCAAGCTTGCAGGCAAGGTCTTGCTTGGAAACTCTGCATCCTAGCCAAAGGCAGGCTGCGAGGGATGCAGCCTGCTACGTGAAACCGTGTCTCAGATGCCCACACATCCGGTGCACATAGTACAGATAAAGCCTTAGCTACAACAAGATAACTGTGGAACAGCTCACCTTTTAGGTAGCAACATAATTCCGTTACAGCTCCCTCACAGACCTTGAATCTCTTCCAACTTCCCTTGTGCCTGATTACAAAATAAACGTGCTGAGCTAGTTCGGGGTCACTTCTCCATCAGAGGAAAGTGTCCCATCTGGTCCATTTTTCTTTATGTCTGTTTTTCTTAATCTTTTACTGTTCTCTCTCGGGACCTCAAGGCAGCTGCGTGGGCTGTGGCACCTTCCTAAAAAAAATCTCAGCTCCAAGGGCCGTCAGTGGACCCTATCTCCATCCTCAGCGATTGCTGAAAACATGTCAACAACATGCCTTGTCCCTGCCAGTCAGAGGGACTTGAAATGGAAAAGTTCTGATATGGAAATGGACTTGTTTAAAAGTTCTGATTGGATAGGCTTTGTTTACGTTGACAAGCAAGTGGGGAAAAAACTGATGAGAAAAAGCCCACCCTGGTGTAGAGACCTATGAGAGGGAATGAGGCAGAGTTGGGGCAGTTGCAGGAAAGAAAAAAATAACAAAGGTTGGTGCAGTTGTTCATGCCTGTAATTCCAGCACTTTGAGGATGAGGCGAGAGGACTACCTGAGCCCAAGAGTTTGAGACCAGCCTGGGCAACATAGTGAGATCTCATCTCTACAAAATGATTTAAAAATTAGCCCAGCATGGCGGCATACACCTGTAGTTCCAGCTACTTGGAAGGCTAAGGCAGAAGGACCACCTAAACCCAGCAGGTCGAGGCTGCAGTGACTGTGAGCATGCCTCTGCACTCCAGCCTGAGCAACAGAGTGAGATGCCGACTCAAAATAAATAAATAAATAAATAAAAGCTCATTTAAGGTAGGTGCTATTATACTATAGTCTCCAATGTTTTTACATAGGCTTGAAAACTGCTGACTGATTTTGTTATTCTTTCTCCATGAGAGGCAATATAAGATGACATAAGGAACTCAGAGTCTGGAACCAGAGAGTGAGTGAGTGAGTGAGTAAATGAGTGAGTATGTTTGTATGCATTTATTTATTTATATGTATGTATGTATTGAGTCAGAGTCTCTGTTGTCTAGACTGGAGTGCAATGCCACACTCATGGCCATCATAGCCTCAACCTGCTGGGCTCAGGCGATCCTTCCACCTCAGCTTTCCAAATACCTGGAACCACAGGCGTGTGCCACCACACCTGGCTAATTTTTGATTTATTGTAGAGACGAGGTCTTGCCAAGTTGCCCAGGCTGGTCTCGAACCCCTGGGCTAGGCAATCCTCTCACCTCCGCCTCTCAAAGTTCTGGGATTACAGGCATGAGCCAAAAAGCATCTGGTGAGTCTGTGTTTAAATGTCTACTCTGTCACTTAATAGCTGTATGAACTTAGGCAAGTTACTTAACCTTTCTGGTCCTCAATTTATCATACAACATGAGATACTGATTGTGCCTACCTCATATGATTCATTTAATGTGAAGATCAAATGGATCATATTTTTAAAGCACCCAGCATAGTACCTGTCACTTTATACATAAGCATTGATTAACTGTTAACCACTATTATTACTACACAAGTCTCATCATGAAGACCTATGAACTCCCCTTCTCAATTCAGTTGTTTCACTGGCATGTTGAATTTCAACCCAAAGACAAGAGTTAAAAATCTGAAAATTGAGCAGCTGGGCTCAGTAGCTCAGCCTGTAATCCCGCGCCTTTGGGAGGCTGAGGTGAGTGGATTGCCTGAGCCCGTGGGTTCGAGACCCGACTGGGCGGCAAGACCTCATCTCTACAATAAATTAAAAAAAAAAATCAGCCGGGCATGGTAGCGCATGCCTGTAATCCCGGCTACTTGGAAGACTGAGGCGGAAAGATCGCTGGAGCCCAGCAGATCGAGGCTGCGGTGGCCGGGAGCGGCCACTGCACTCCAGTCTGGGTGAGAGTGAGACTCCAACTCAAAAAAAAAAAAAAAAAAATCTGAAAATCGACAAACCAGCTTGACTGCAAAGAGACTGGTAAAAACTCTGTCTGCAAAGCCATACTCCATTCTTATAACAAAAAAGACTTTATACCCCATCAGATAGGGATATCTTGAACTAGTGATCCTAGCGTTCACAGAAAGATCAACAGATAAAGTCTCACCTTTTGATCATGTTCCTGGTGTGCCAAATGCAAGGGAAAGATTTCTTCAGAAGGGTTTTATAATGCCTGTTCAAGTCCCTTCCAGCCAAGGAACACCGGTAATTTCCCACAATCACACCATCTGGATTTAACATGGGAACCACTTTGAACACAAAAATATCTCTGAGGAGTTGGGCATCTGGAGAGTTGCTAAGGATGAAGTCCAAAAAGCCTTTCATAATCCAGGAGCCATTACTTTCTCCAGGGTGGACTCTGGCACTCAAGACCACAGCTTTCTTCGCAGCTGCCTCTTGAGGGGTCTCCGATGGGTTGGTGATGGTGAGCAGATAGACAGTATTTCCTGCTAGGCTCCTGCATAAAGAACGGAGCTTGCAGAACTGAGACTGGATGGGGTTGTTTGCCACTGACAGAAGGTAGCATTGCAAATCCGTATATGTATATGGGTAGAAGTGTGCGAAGAAGCAAGTGTCCTGATCATGTGGAAACCGAATGGTCCACGTGAGACAGTAGAAAGGCTGCTGCCCGTCATCCATGTTGTTCTTATAGTACTTGATTTCATTTCCTTCTCTCCTCCAGCCAATGTTGTGGGTGTTGGCATCCGACTGGGAGTACATGAGAGGCTTCATTCCTACAGTATAAAGACTCTTGGGTTTTAGCAAGTTGACAATGGTGAAGCGATAGGTAGTATCTTTTCTGGTATTCTGAACACGAAAATAAAACCACTGAGTATGTTTGTTTGTGTAGAGGTCGGTTCGCAAGGTAAGTTCATACTCATATGTGTCTCTGTAATGGGGAAACAGAAGAACGTATTATGTATCTTTAAGGTCACATTCCCCTCAAAAAATAAATTTGAGAAAATAATTGTTTTTCTCTGGTAAAAACAGATCTTCTTTTTTTTTTTTTTTTTTTTTTTGAGTTGGAGTCTCACTCTGTCACCCAGACTGGAGTGCAGTGGCCGCTCCCGGCCACCGCAGCCTCGCCTGCTGGGTTCCGGCGATCCTTCCACCTCAGCCTTCCAAGAGGCTGGAATTACAGGCATGTGCTACCACGCCCGGCTGATTTTGTGATTTATTGTAGAGATGAGGTCTCGCTGCCCAGGCGGGTCTCGAACCCGCGGGCTCAGGCAATCCACTCACCTCAGCCTCCCAAAGGCGCGGGATTACAGGCTGAGCCACCGAGCCCGGCTAAAAACAGATCTTCTTACAACAGAAAAACCTGCTGCATCAAACATTCATTTACTGCTGCATCAAACAATTCATTCATTTAATTGACCTAGACATCCAACTCACATATTACACTAGCAGGAACTTGGGGAAGGAACATTTGTTTGGGTAAGGGAAGGAGGAGTCTCAAAACTCATTTCTATACAGGATGTTTATAAGTTCTGTGAGCAAGAAGGTATCTTTCTAGAGTGCTGTGTAGCAGTTTCTAACCACTGCAGTACATGTCTCTGAAACACAATGAACAGCAGTGAAGCCAGTGCCCTCTGCTGGCTGCTAGCATGTCCGTCCCTAGAGACCACCAATGTGGAGGAAACTCTTAAACCTCAATGCTATTTTATTTTTTGAGTAGGAGTCTTACTCTGTTGTCCAGGCTGGAGTGCAGTGTATATCTATGGTACTGCCATAGAAAAATGCCTAAAGTTAATTAAGAAAACAGTTTGCAAAACAATATGTACATATACCATTATCCAATTTTTAATTTTTATTTAGTTATTTTTTTTTTGAGTTGGAGTCTCACCCTGTTGCCCAGGCTGGAGTGCAGTGGCATGTTCTCAGCCACCGCAGCCTTGACCGGCTTGGCTTAGGCAATCCTTCTGCCAGAGTCTTCCATGTAGCTGGCACTACAGGTACACGCTACCATGTCCAACTAAGTTTTTGATTTATTGCAGAACGAGGTCTCACCAAGTTGCCCAGGCTGGTCTTGAATCCCTTGGCTCAGACAATTCTCTTGCCTAGTCCACACAAAGTGCTGGGATTACAGGCTTGAACCACCGTGCTTGGTCTCAATTTTTATTTTAAAAAATATATAATTTATGTATATTATGTATACACACACAGAAAAATTAGGGCATATACACCAAACACAGTTGCTGCATGTGGGAACTATAGGACCATTTATGTTATGTGTTTTTGCTAATATAAATTTTAAGTGAGCTGTAATTTGTTTTATAAGCAGAAGAAACAATTTTGATAATGTTCTATTCTGGGGAAAAATATGAGTCCTAATTATTGCATTCTTCTTCACCCTTATAACCATTTCCCATCAAGTTTTCATTTTTATAAATGCCTTTGCTTCCTAATATCATTTGTGAAGATACTTCTCAGTCACTCTAATTATCATTCCCTTGAGAAATATTTTGTTACTCACACTCTGACAGCTTTTTGCAGATTTCCACTCTCAAATCTTGATTCAAACAGTAGAGTATTATCTTCTGGTCCCTGCAATGTAACAGCGGGCTCCTTGATAATTCCTCGTTTGCCTCCCACTCTGGAACTAGTGAAATAGGAAGCTTCTGTGGGCACTGCAGATAAAGAAGACATGTTTAAGCTAGGCTCTACTCAGAATCCATTCATTCAGCAAATATTTACTGAGTTCCTGTAAATGGTCAGCAACATTCTAAGCTAACAACAATGAATATTCAATTTTCCTTGCTGAGACTTTTTTCAACAATGTATTTCTTTGAAATTCTTAAGTGTTTTAGAGCATTTCCTTTTGCTTCATGGCTCAGCTACTACTTGTACCCTCTAAACCCTAATATAAAAGGATGTTGATAAAAATAACTTTTGTTTGATACTGAGTGGAATAAGACACAATGCTCTTTCAACTACTTATATGGAGGATCTGAAAATATTTGAGAACTTATTCTGCAAAATAACTACGACTAGCACCTATTCATCAATAAAAAAAGACAAATAGAAAAACAAAAAAATAGAAAATAAAGTATAGTCATATAATTTTTGGTATAGTCTTCTAGAGTTAAGAAGTTTCTTTCAGAGTCTCACTCTGTCACCCAGGCTTGAGTGCAGTGGTGCGGCCAAGGCCACCGTAGCCTTGACCTGCTGGGCTTAAGTGATCCTTCTGCCTAAGCCTACCAAGCAGTTGGAACTAGAGGTGTGTGCCACCACATTCAGCTAATTTTTTAAATTTACTTAGAGATGAGATCTCGCCATGTTGCCCAGACTGATCTCTAACCCCTGGGCTCAGGCAATCTTCTCACCTCCACCTCCCAAAGTGCTGAGATTACAGGCATGAGCCACTATGCCTAGCCAGATTTAACATCTTTACAGTATTTAAGTGTACAGTTAAGTGGTAATAAATACATTTATAAAGCCAGGTACAGGGGCTCATGCCTATAATCCCAGGACTTTGGGAGGCTGAGGTGAGAGGACTGCCTGAGCCAACAGGTTCGAGACCAGCCTGGGCAACCTTGTCTCTACAATAAATCAAAAAATTAGCCAGGTATGGTGGCGCATGCCTGTAGTTCCAGCTACTTGGAAGGCTGAGGAGGAAGGATAGCCTGAGTCTAGCAGGTCGAGGCTGCGGTGGCCGTGAGCGTGCCACTGCACTCCAGCCTGGGTGACAGAGAGAGACTCCAACTCAAAAAAAAAAATAGGTCAGGCTCGGTGGCTCAGCCTCAGATCCCAGCATTTTGGGAGGCTGAGACAAGTGGATTGCCTCAGTTTGTGGGTTCGAGACCAGCCTGAGCAACTTGGCGAGACTTCATCTCTACAATTAATTAAAAATTAGCCAGGCATGGTAGTGTGCCCCTGTAGTTCCAGCTACTTGGAAGGCGGAGGTGGAAGGACTGCCTGAGCCCAACAGGTTGACTGTGAGCATGCCCCTGCACTCCAGTCTGGGCAACGAGTGAGACTCCATTTCAAAAAAACAAAAAACAAAAAAATTTAAAATAAATAAATAAAGTTAAAAAAGCTAAACAAAAATTATAAAATTCATTTTACCTTATTTAATAAAATTTTGTTTATAATCACAACCTCTTTTGAATCCTTGAAATAATAAAGAATCAATTATTAATTTTTTTTGAGGGTGTTGCAGTGTTTCAGATAAATTCAGCGGAAATGCCATATGACAGCTTCAATTTTTGCAGTTACTTTTCTTTTTTTGAGACAGGGTCTTGCTTTGTCATACAGGCTGGAGTGCAGTGGCACAATCATAGCTCACCACAACCTCAAAATCCAGGGCTCAGGTGATCTTCCTGTCTTAGCCTCCCAAGTATCTAGGATTATAGGTATGTGCCACCATGCCTACCTAATTTTCGCCTCTGCCTCGCAAAGTGCTGGGATTACAGGCGTGAGCCACCACACCCAGCTAATTTTATTTATTTATTTATTTATTTATTTATTTGAGTTGGAGTCTCACTCTGTTGCTCAGGCTGGAGTGCAGTGGCACGCTCATGGCCACCGCAGCCTTGCTCTGCTGGGCTCAGGCGATTTCACCTCAGCCTTCCAAGTAGCTAAAACTACAGGCGCATGCTACCATGCCCTGCTAATTTTTTAATTTATTGTAGAGATGAGGTTGCCCAGGCTGGTCTCAAACCTGTGGGCTCAGGCAATCCTCTCACCTTGGCCTCCCAAACTATTGGGATTATAAACATGAGCCACAGTACCCAGCCTAATTTTTAAATTTTTTGTAGAGATCGGTCTCACTATGTTGCCCAGGCTGTTCTTGAACCCCTGACCTCAAGCCTCAAGCTATTCTCCTGCCTCAGCCTCCAAAGTGCTGGGATTATAGGCATAAGCCACTGTGCTAAATTCATTTTTACAGTTACTTCTGCAAAACCATTTCAGAACTTACAGCTTTTCTGAGGATTTCTCTTTGTCGCATAATACTATTATCATTGTGTCCAAGAAGACCTATTTTATCATCTTTTGATTTTCTGTTAACTGAAGAATTTCTAGATCTTCATTTGTCAATGGCTTTGTTATTTAATCAATAAACCCATTCTCTAACAATAATCAATTTAAAAAAAACCTGTATCTCTTGTAAACATCAAAATTTTACTTTGTGAGATAGTACAAGGATCCCCTCTTAGGTGCCTATCAGGCTACCCTCAAGCATGGAAATAAAAGAAAAATCTTGAGTCCCTTCAAGGGAAAGTCTAGGTACCTAGTTAACCTTGAGAAGTAAATAAGCAACCTGATAAGCAGGGTAATAATAGCTTAAATAATACCCATCCAAGTAAGTTAGAGTCACAAGATGTTTGGTTCCCCATAGAAACTAATGATAACATCTTGACACATGTCCCTGAGTTATTTTTCAGAAACCAGGACTCCCATCAGATGGAAAATGCTAACTGCTGTCACACAGACCTAAGATAAGAAGGAATTGAAGACTTTACTCTGATGGTCCTTTTTGTTCTAAGTTTCTTCCTGAAGCGCCTGGAGAGTCAGGTTCACAGGCCAAACCTTAACATTCCTTTCTGCTGACCCCAAGTTTTTTAGACAAAGCTTTGCTTCCTTAACACACTGCAATCCTAAAAATCTCTAAATCCACCTATGACCTGTAAGCCCCTAGTTCAAAGTAGCCTACTTCTTAGGGCTAAACCAATGTATAGCCTCCAAGGATTGACGTAAGACTTTGTCTATGACCTCTGCCCCCTGGCCTTTAAAAACTCTTATGTGTAAGCTAGCAGGGAGCTAGGGTCTTATGCACTAGCTGCTCAAGTCTACTTGCTGGGCACCATGCAATAAATGCCCTTCTTTCTCTCATTGCAAATCTTGGTGTCAGTGTCTGTCTTTGCTGTACCAGGCAAGCAGACCCAAGTTTGGTTTAGTAATATTTGCAGTTAATTTTTACTCCATTTTCATTATATTGTCAGATGTTAACACTATTTACCAATCAGATAGACTGATATCAATGATGTTGACCAGGGAACAGGACAGACCCAGCATAAAACAAATAGTAATGTTTGTGTAGGGCTTGATTTTATAAGTAGCCACTTCAATAGTAAGCAGGTTCAAGTTAGGATGACTTTTGTTTTCACATGCAACTTTGTCACTGTGGAGACTTAGATAATGAAAACTTGGACAATAAACAAGCAAAGGAAAATGCAAGCATGTAAAAAAGTGACAGAAAGAAAACAAGCACAGAAGTAGGAGCAGAAACAGAAGCAAGGATACAGGCACTCTGACTGATCCAATTAAAAGCTGGGCTCCATGACATTCAGTGTTTTCTGGGTACTACAAAGTACAGATCAGCAAATAGATGTCAGTAATATAAGAATTTCAGTATTTTCTTTTTTCTTTTTTTTTTTTTTTTTTTGGGGTTGGAGTCTCACTCTGTCGCCCAGACTGGAGTGCAGTGGCCGCTCCCAGCCACCGCAGCCTCAACCCACTGGGCTCTGGCGATCCTTCCACCTCAGCCTTCTAAGTAGCTGGAATTACAGGTGCGCACTACCATGACCGGCTGATTTTTTATTTTATTGTAGAGATGAGGTCTCGCTGCCCAGGCGAGTCTCAAACCCGCAGGCTCAGGTAATCCACTCACCTCAGTCTCCCAAAGGCGCGGGATTACAGGTTGAGCCACCGAGCCCAGCTAATATTTTTTCTTTTTTTTTTTTTTTGAGTTGGAGTCTCACTCTGTCACCCAGGCTGGAGTACAGTGGCATGCTCACGGCCACCGCAGCATTGACCTGCTGGGCTCAGGTGATCCTTCAGTCTCCAAGTAGCTGTAACTACAGGCACGTGCCACCACACCTGGCTAATTTTTTTATTACTGTAGAGATGAGGTCTCACCAAGTTGCCCAGGCTGGTCTCAAACCTGTGGGCTCAGGCAATTCTCTCACCTCGGCCTCCCAAAGTGCTGAGATTATAGGCGTGAGCCACCGCGCCTGGCCTTGAATTTCAATATTTTCTCGAGTCTCTCAAATAACATTCAAGGTGATTCAATTTGTAGCTCACAGTAACATATCTCAAAAAATAAAGCCTCTTTCCTTTGTTCCTAATATTCTCATAGCATGTAGTTGTTCTGAAGCTAAACCAATAGCACCTGAATTCTCCTTGGAGCAACCTCCATCTTCTCAGTTTTTTGTTTCTTTGTTCATTCAATAGGGTAGGCTCAACTCTTCTTGATGAATTCAAGGGATAAAAAGATCAAAACAGCAGCCACAACTATGTGTTAATAGGACAATTAGGGCCCTTAAGAAAAGTTACTCTATCAGGCAATAATGTCTCTTAAACTCCTCCTCAGACATTCCATAAGGTGTAGCTAGGTAGACTGAATTGCTTCACCTTATTTATTTCACTGCATATAGCTTTCTTCACCACGATAACAAGAGGTGAGCTCATGATCAAGGCAACTGGGAGTGGAGTATGTATAATTTACATTTCCTTTGGGCCCTATAATTGGCTTTTGTTTGTCTACTTGAAAGAATGTAAAAACTACGCAGTCACTCCCTCCTCCTCTGGTTGTTTCTCCAAGAGCCTCCTCTGTTGTCTCTGACTTTAACACATTTTATTACCAGCAACAAAGCTTAGGGCATATTCCTCCTCTAATAAAATAGATTTTGTTTCTGATGATTACTATTTAGCAGAGATTGATTTTGAAATTATGAGAATTTTCTTATTTATTTATTTATTTTAATTAGGAGTCTCACTCGGTCGCCCAGACTGGAGTGCACTAGCCGCTCCCGGCCACCGCAACCTCGACCTGCTGGGCTCCGGCGATCCTTCCACCTCAGCCTTCCCAGTAGCTGGAACTGCAGGCGCATGCTACCACGCCCGGCTAATTTTTTTTGATTTATTGTAGAGATGAGATCTCGCTGCCCAGGCGGGTCTCGAACCCGTGGGCTCAGGCAATCCACTCACCTCAGCCTCCCAAAGGCGTGGGATTACAGGCTGAACCACAGAGCCCGGCTAAATTTCTTATTTTCTATTTCTTCAATATGTCATTTCCTAACTGTAAAGAACTCGTTTAAAAACTGTAATTGAGCAGGGATCGGTGGCTCAGCCTGTAATCCTGCGCCTTTGGGAGGCTGAGGTGAGTGGATTGCCTGAGCCCGTGGGTTCGAGACCCGCCTGGGCAATTTAGCGAGACCTCATTTCTACAATAAATAAAAAACTAGCCAGGCGTGGTAGCGTGCGCCTGTAGTTCCAGCTACTTGGAAGGCTGAGGCGGAAGGATCTCCAGAGCCCAGTAGGTCGAGGCTGCAGTGGCTGGGAGCGGCCACTGCACTCCAGTCTGGGTGACAAGAGTGAGACTCCAACTCAAAAACAAAACAAAACAAAACAAAACAAAAAAACTGTAATTAGGTTCGGGCTCGGTGTCTCAGCCTGCAATCCCAGGACTCTGGGAGGCTGAGGCGAGTGGACTGCCTGAGCCCATGGACTTGAGACCAGCCCGGGCAACTTGGCGAGACCTCATCTCTACAATAAATCAAAAACTAGCCAAGTGCAGTAGTGCGTGCCTATAGTTCTGGCTACTTGGAAGGCTGAGGTGAAAGGATCGCCAGAGCCCAGCAGATCGATGCTGGGGTGGCCATGAGTGTGCCACTGACCCCTAGCCTGGGCGACGGAGTGAGACTCCAACTCAAAAAAAAACAAAAACAAAAACAAAAACCCAAACTGTAATTAGGCCTGGTACAGTGGCTGACGCCTCTAATTCCAGCACTTTTGGAGGCTGAGGCAGGAGGAGTGCTTAAATCCAGGAGTTTAAAACCAACCTGGGCAACATAGTGAGACCTTGTCTCGACAAAAAAAATTTTTTTAATTAGCTGGGCAGCTGGGCTTGGTGACTCAGCCTGTAATCCCAGCGCTTTGGGAGGCTGAGGTGAGTGGACTGCCTGAGCCCATGGGTTCGAGACCCGCCTGGGCAACTTGGCGAGAACTCATCTCCACAATAAATCAAAAAATTAGCCAGACGTTGTAGTGCGTGCCTATAGTTCCAGCTACTTGGAAGGCTGAGGTGGAAGGATCGCCGGAGCCCAGCATGTTGAGGCTGCAGTGGCTGGAAGCGGCCACTGCACTCCAGTCTGGGCGACAGAGACTCCAACTCAAAAAAAAAAAAAAATTAGCTGGGCGAAGTGGCATACGCCGGGAGGCTGAGGTGGGAGGATTGCCTGAGCCCAGGAGGTTAAGGGTATGGTGAACTGTGATGATCATGCTACTGCACTCAAGCCTAGGCAACACGGTTAAACTCCAACTCAAAAAATAAAATAACAGCTGTAATTAGTTCTGGACTCCGAGTGTGTGCGCAGCGAGTACCAGATGATTTTTGGTGATGACAAAGGATTCCCTTGTGGGTACCTCCTTGATCCCCCATGTCCATCCCTATCACCAACTTGCTGTCCTGTCATTATTCAAAGTTTACTTCCCTTTTCTTGGGAAGGTTCACATTACATTCCTTGGTTCATTGCTCTTTAGCATTACAGCTCCTATTTTCTATCTGAAATGTTACTATTACTACCTGCTCCACACCCTCCTTAACTTTTCTTTTCTTAATTAATTTTTTTGAGTTGGAGTCTCACTGTCACCCAGGCTGGAGTGCAGTGGCATGCTCACAGCCACCACAGCCTCGACCTGCTGGGCTCCAGCGATCCTTCTGCTCAGCCTTCCAAGTAGCTGGAACTACAGGAGTGCGCTACCACGCCCGGCTAATTTTTTATTGTAGAGATGAGGTCTCGCCAAGTTGCCCAGGCTGGTCACGAACCCACGGGCTCAGGCAGTCCACTCACCTCAGCCTCCCAAAGGCGTGGGATTACAGGCTGAGCCACCGAGCCCGGCTAATGTTCTTATATTTATCGTAGAGATAAGGTCTTGCCAAGTTACCCAAGTTGGTTTCAAGCCTCTGGACTCAGGCAATCCTCATGTCTCTGCCTCCCAAAGTGTTGAGATTATAGGCGTGAGCCATAACATCTGGACTTTTTTTTTTGGAGTCTCACTCAGTCACTCAGGCAGGAGTACAGTGGCATGCTCACGGCCACCACAGCCTCGACCTACTGGGCTCAGGTGATCCTTCGGCCTCAGCCTTCCAAGTAGCTGGAACTGTAGGTGTGCACCACCACGCCTGGCTAATTTTTTGATTTATTGTAGAGATGAGGTCTCACCAAATTTCCCAGGCAGATCTCGAACCCTTGGGCTCAGGCAATTCTCTCACCTCAGCCTCCCAAAGTGCTGGGATTACAGGCTTGAGCCACCACATCCAGCTTTTTTTTTTTTAAATGATGGGTTTTCACTCTGTTGACCAGGCTAGAATGCAGTGAGGCAATCTCAGTGGTAGTCTCAGGTCACTGCAGCCTCAAACTCTTGGCCTCAAGTGATCCTCTCACTTCAGCTTCCTGAATAGCTGGCATTATAGGCACAAGTCACCACGTCTGGTTTTCTAGTTTTTATTATAGCTATTTTTTTTTTCAGTTGGAGTCTGTATTGCCCAGGCTGGAGTGTAGTGGCACGCTCACAGTCACTGCAGCCTTGACCTGCTGGGCTCTGGTGATCCTTCCACCTCAGCCTTCCAAGTAGCTAGAACCATAGGCTTGTGCCACCACGCCCGGCTAAATTTTTGATTTATTGTAGAGATGAGGCCTCACCAAGTTGCCTAGGCTGGGCTCGAACCCATGAGCTCAGGCAATTCTCTCACCTCAGCCTCCCAAAGTGCTGGGATTATAGGTGTGAGTCACCATGCCCAGCTCAACAAGCCATGGTTCTAGCTTTTGAGAATCATCAACTTCAACTTTATTCATGAATGTTTCTTCATTTTCAACAGTAGGATCTACCCAGGTCCTTTTCTTCAGAGACCAAGGTGCCATTTCCATTTCCAGGTGTTTTCTGTTTATTCTTTTTTGTTTTCACTTCAGCATTTCTCTTTTGCAAACCAGATGTTTTCTTTCCTAGGACAGCCTCTCTCATCTTCCCCTCTGTATATTGCTCCTGATTGGCTTTCTGAAGTTCTTGCTGTTTTTATAGACTGGTGCCTAGATATATGAGTCCTCTGCTCTCTTGAACTCACTCATCCCTGTATTTATTCCAACCACCATAATGTATAAAGCATTTCACTTGTTTGTCCTTTATGGCAAACTTAACATACTTGGCTTCATATAGAAGTCCATGAAAACACAGCATTTGCTCATCCTCCTGAATTTAGGTTTCAGTCCTGCCTTGTAGCCTTTTCTTTTTTATTTTTTTTGAGTTGGTCTCACTCGGTCATCCAGGCTGGAATGCAGTGGCACGCTTACCGCCACCCCAGAGTCGACCTGCTGGGTTCCGGCGATCTTTCTGCCTCAACCTTCGAAGTAGCTGGAACTACAGGCACGTGCAACCATGCCCAGCTAATTTTATTTATTGCAGAGATGAGGTCTCATCAAGTTGCCCAGGTGGGTCTCGAATCTGCGAGCTCAGGCAATTCACTCGCCTCTGCCTCCCAAAGTGCTGGGATTACAGGCTGAGCCACTGAGCCTGGCCTGTGGCCATTTACAGATGATTCGCTGCCTTCTCCTTCTCCCACCACCCCCTACTCTCTCCATGTCAGATGTACTGTCAGGTACCACCAGCTCTCTCTCTAGTTAAACGATGGATTTTAAAAATCCCTTTTATTATTATGGAAAACACATTTATTATAACTTTGTCATGGCTAATTTACTCACTGTTTGTTGTAATGACAATACCTGAATCTAATTGGTAGACGACTGTGCCTTTTTCTTCTCCTACAATTTCTGGTACTTTTTCATTTCCTGTAGGTTGATAGAAATATTCTGGTAGAGATGGAACCCACTCTGAAAGAAGACATTTTAAAAAGTACAAAATAAGAAATAATATCAAAGGCAGTATCAGAACTGATTAATTATTTAAATAGTTAGTTTAACGGAATCAAACCAAATTCCCACCAAATCAAATTCCCACCCCGTTTCTAGCTTGTCTGTAAATTGTTTTGCTTCTTTCCATAAAGACTACAAGGAGAGACTTTTTTTTTTTTGAGTTGGAGTCTTACTCTGTTGCCCAGGCTGGAGTGCAGTGGCACACTCATGGCCACTGCAGCCTCAACCTGCTGGCTCAGGTGATCCTTCCGCCTCAGCCTTCCAAGTTTAGCTGGAACTACAGATGCACGCCATCACACCCAGCTAAAAAGACTTTTTAACAAAAAGCACACATGATGAAATAATAAACCATAAGTAAGGGATTTATTAATAAAGCCAGTAAGCTACTGCAATAACTTTTCAAAATTTGGCTCTGGGCTTCCTTAAAGTCAGGAAACTAAGGTCAGCTACATGTTTGTGTATTAACATAGAAGAACAATCCCATCAATTGTTTCAGAAGAAACAAAGCTGCTCCATTAGCACTATTAGCACTGAATTTAAAAAGTTTTCTTTTGAGAATTGAGTAACTTGTCAATATCACTTTAAGTACTTTTGCCACTGATGAAAGCCAAGGGCATGTAAAGACACGACTCAGTAACAAATTATTCTCATTTCTTTTCTTTTTTTTGAGTCGGGGTCTTACACAACGCAGGCTAGAGTGCAGTGGCATGGTCCTGGCTCACCATAGCCTTGACCTCCTGGGTTCACTGCCGAACACCCTGAAGGCAGTGCTGCTCCAGTTGAGAACACTAAATATGCCCTAGCTTATATTTTCAGCATCATCTCATCTTTTATGCTCAGTGCCCTATGGTTGCATAAACATGCCAAGCTCTTTTTCTATTTCTTCTAATTGAAAGAAAAGACTTTTCTTTGACATTCTCAACTGGATCATTTCTTTTTGATTTTTGTTTGGAAACAGGATCTTGCTCTGTCACCCAGGCTGGAGGCAGTAGTGTGATCATGGCTCACTGAAGGCCCCACCTCCTGGGTTCAAGTGATCCTTCCGCCTCAGCCTCCTAAATAGCTGGAACTACAGGGATGTGCCACCATATCCAGGTATCAATTGCATCACTTTTTTTTTTTTTTTTCAGTTGGAGTCTCACTCTGTCACCCAGACTGGAGTGCAGTGGCCACTCCCGGCCACCACAGCCTTGACCTGCTGGGCTCCGGCGATCCTTCCTCCTCAGCCTTCCAAGTAGCTGAAACTACAGGTGCGCGCTACCATGCCTGGCTCATTTTGATTTGTTGTAGAGATGAGGTCTCGCCAAGTTGCCCAGGCAGTTCTCAAACTCACGGGCTCAGGCAATCCACTCACCTCAGCCTCCCAAAGGCGCAGGATTACAGGCTGAGCCACCGAGCCTGGCTAATTGCATCACTTCTAATTCATCCTTTAGATTTCAGCTTACATGTCATCTCCTTTTGGAAACCTGAGCTAATCTCTAGTCTGATTTAGATATTCTCAGAGGGCCTAAGATCCTTCTGCAGTGGCCTGGCAAAATGTTTAACTTCCTTACTAGTCTGAGAACTTTGGGTATTTCCACCTTATTCATCACTATTATGTCTAGCTCCAAGCACTGTACTCAGCACATGACAAATGCTGATACACAGTTATTGAATGAATATTATAAGGAGTAAGAAAATGAGAAACAGCCAGTTGTTTAGCCAGTAGTCTAAAGCAGAGACACACGTTTGGTAGACCTAAGTAGTTAGAAAAGTCCTCACTTTTTAATGCAATCCAATTCTGTAAATGCTTCATAAAATGGATGCAAAAGATTGTACTTTCACCCCCAGTTCACAGGTACGTCTGGCAATGCCATAGAAGAGCCTCTACTCCCAGACACGGTGGCTCATGCCTGTAATCCCAGCACTTTGGGAGGATAAAGTGAGAGGACTGCCTGAGCCCAGGGGTTTGAGACCAGCCTGGGCAATTTGGCGAGACCTTGTCTCTACAATATATAAAAAATAATTAGGCCAGGCTCGGTGGGTGGCTCAGCCTGTAATCCCGCACTTTGGGAGGCCGAGGTGAGTGAATTGCCTGAGCCCACAGGTTCGAGATCTGCCTGGGCAACTTGGCGAGACCTTATCTCTACAATAAATTAAAAAAAAATTAGCCGAGTGTGGTAGTACATGCCTGTAGTTCCAGCTACTCGGAAGGCTGAGGCGGTAGGATCGTGGGAGCCCAGCAGGCCGAGGCTGTGGTGGCCGGGAGCATGCCACTGCACTCCAGTCTGGGCGACAAAGTGAGACTCCAACTAAAAATAAATAAATAAATAAAATAAATAAATAATTAGCCAGGCATGATGGCACGCACCTGTAGTTCCAGCTACTTGGAAGGCTAAAGTGGAAGGATCACCCAAGCCTAGCAGGTCGAGGCTGAGTGACCGTGATTGTGTCACTGCACTCCAACCTGGGTGACAGAGTGAGACTTCGATGCACGAAAAAAAAAAAAAAATTAAGCCGGGCTCGGTGGCTCGGCATGTAATCCTGCGCTTTGTGAGGCTGAGGTAAGTGAATTGCCTGAGCACGTGGGTTCAAGACCTGCCTGGACAACTTGGCGAAACCTCATCTCTACAATAAAACAAAAATAATTAACCCAGCGTGGTAGTGCGCACCTGTAGTTCCAGCTACTTGGAAGGCTGAGGCAGAAGGATCGCCAGAGTCCAGCCGGTTGAGGCTGCAGTGGCCGGGAGCGGCTACTGCACTCTAGTCTGAGCGATGGAGTGAGACTCCAACTCAAAAAATAATAAATAAATAAAATAAAATAAAAAAATTAAAAAGTCTCCACCATTCCCATAAAAGACTCTAATAAACTCAAAATATAATTTTTTTTTTTTTTTTTTTTTTTTGAGTTGGAGTCTCACTCGGTCGCCCGGACTGGAGTGCAGTGGCCGCTTCCGGCCACCGCAGCCTCGCCTGCTGGGCTCCGGCGATCCTTCCGCCTCAGCCTTCCGAGTAGCCGGAATTACAGGCATGCGCTACCACGCCCGGCTGATTTTTTGATTTACAGTAGAGATGAGGTCTCGCTGCCCAGGCGGGTCTCGAACCCGCGGGCTCAGGCAATCCACTCACCTCAGCCTCCCAAAGGCGGGGGATTACAGGCTGAGCCACCGAGCCCGGCAAAATATAATTTTAAAAAGTAAAAATCTGGGTGTGTGGTGGCTTGTGCCTATAATTCCAGCACTTTGGAAGGCAGAGGTGAGAAGACTGTCTGAGCCCACATATTCGAGACCAGCCTGGGCAACATGGCGAGACCTCATCTCTACAATAAATAAAAAATTAGCCACGCCTGTAGTTCCAGCTACTTGGAAGGCTGCTTGAGGTCAGTAGGTTGAGCCTGCAGTGACCGTGAGCATGCCATAGCACTCCAGCCTGGGGAACAGAGTGAGACTCTAACTCAAAAAACACAAAAACAAAAACAAAAACCAGTAAAATCTATGTTCTGGCATATATGGTCTCCATTAATTATAGCAAGGCTGGTAAAAATAAAATTCAACCAAGTACATTAATAATAAGACAGAAATTATCTAGAAAACAGATAATAGTATAAATTTTGGCATCTAGGAAGGTATCCTCCCATTCTGAAAAACTCAGAAGCCTTCTACTTTACACATCAGTGCATTTTGACTTTAGTGAGTATATATCAGTTTCCCAGAGCTTAATCCTTTCAGGGTGAGTTAACATGTTGACTCTGTTTTACCTTATGCTTCAGCAAAGAGGACTTAAAATTCTAATGTCTTGTAATAAAGTCAGGCAGAACAGAAGGCCACCACACATAAGTCATATTACCAATATGATGAATGCTTTCCTTGATGACCTCACATTCTATTGGCCATCTTGGAGGCTGCAGTGGTCCCCTGGTAGAGAAAAAGGCAAAGAGCTCTTGAGGTTCTCGAAGACGAGGGTTTACTTCATCCAACTCATCATACAGAAGTTGTCTGCTCCTGAGAAGCGGTGAACTCAGCATAAGTGAATCTGCTAAAGGGAAAAAGAATAACTGAACATCTTCCTTTTCTTCCTTGGGAACTTTACTGTTCATTCACACAGTGAAATAACTTTAAACACCATATTAAAGTATTAGTGCAGACGTATAATTCTATCTCCCATCAAGAGGGAGATTTAGTCTAGAAGGACAGATTCAAAATTATAAAAAATTAAGATTCTACATAGTCTATTAAATATTTAGATTAAATACTTTCAAGCAAGTTAGAAGAAGCTCTTTTGTAAATGAAAGTTTAAAAATTGGTCCAAGATATTTCAACCGTGCATTGCAGTGAATAAAAAGTTACTTAATGTATTTTATTACTTTTGTTTAGAGAGTGGCAAGGGAAGGAACTTTCAATTCATCCATCAGCATTTTGGGAAAAAATTACATAAAATTTTATTAACTACAGTGAAATACTCTACAAATTAACTTCCAGGTTCACAAAATAACAAAAAAGATGGAAAGGAGGGGGCAGAGAAGGAGTGAGAAAGGGCAGAAGAGAGGATGAGTTCTTGGGAAAGACAGAATGAGAAAAAAAAAGAAAGAAAGCTTTCAAAGAGAGAAACAAAGGAAATGAGAGGAAGAAAGAGAAAAACAGAAATTAAAAAGGGGAGTTAAAGGCTGAAGGCCTCTCAGTGTTCATCAGACATGAATCCTAGGTCTGTCTAGCAATTCTTGGGGATGGTAGGGAGCAGGAAATGAAGAAATATACCCATAAAGGAGCCTGAATTTTCTGGTCTGGAAGGACATGAAATACCTCTCCTTACAGCTTTTATCTGTCTGTGCACCACTGAAGATAAACAGGTAGGCCCTAGAAGGAGGAAGGAGGAGGCATGGTTTGTTCTAGGACTTTTTTTCTGCCCGCTGTCCCCACCCCATGTCCACTTGGGACCTTGTATTTCTTTCTAAATCTATTCCCCACGGTTTAAGGCGGGGGGTGGATGAAGGAGGCAATAAACCTTATTTTATTTTTTTTTTTTGAGTTGGAGTCTCACTCTGTCGCCCAGACTGGAGTGCAGTGGCCGCTATTTTTTTTTGGAGTTGGAGTCTCATTCTGTTGCCCAGGTGGAATGCAATGACAGACTCATGGCTACCTAAGCCTCAACCTGCTGGGTTCAGGCCATCCTTTCATCTCAGTCTTCCAAATAGCTGGGAACTACAGGCACATGCCATCATGCCCAGCTAATTTTTTAATTTACTATAGAGATGAAGGCTTGCCAGGTTATCCAGGCTGATCTCGAACCCTGGGCTCAGGCAATTCCCTTGTCTCCACCTCTCAAAGTGCTGGGATTGCAGGCGTGAGCCACCACACCTGGCTGACATACCAGTTTTTTACCTAATGGACAGGAAAAACATGTATGACTCATCCTGACAGAAGGGTGTAAGTAAACAGGTACCCACAGAACCTACTGGCAAGGAGCAAAGTGGTAAAACCATTCTAAAAAGCAGTTTGGCAGGATTTAATAAGATTTATAATATACATACTCTTAGATTCAGCAATCCTAACACTAAAAATTTACCTTAAAGATTTTCTCGCTGGGCACAGTGGCTCACACCTGTAATCCCATCACTTTGGGAGGTGGAGGCAAGAGGATTGACTGAGTCCAGGAGTTTGAGACCAGCCTGGGCAACTTGGTAAGACCTTGTCTCTACAATAAATCACAAAAAAACTAGCCAAGCATGGTGGCCTGCATCTGAGTTCCAGCTACTTGGAAGGCTGAGGTGGAAGGATCGCCTAAGTCCAGCAGGTTGAGCCTGCAGTGGCCGTGAGCATGCTCCTGTACTCTCGAGCCTGGGAGACAGAGTGAGACTCCAACTCAAGAAAAAAAAAAAAAAAGATTTTCTTCCAAAAGTTTGTCAAGATAGGTATACTATGATGCTCATGGCAGCAATGCTCAAATAACAAAAATAACAAAAATGTGGAAACAACCAAGGCATCCATTAAAAGGGGAGTCAATTGTGACCAGTCTGGGCGACAGAGTGAGATTCCATCTCTACAAAATATATACACGTGTATATATTTTTGAGTCAGAGTCTCACTCTGTCACCCAGACTGGAGTGCAGTGGCTGCTCCCGGCCATCGCAGCCTCAACCTGATGGGCTCCGGCGATCCTTCCGCCTCAGCCTTCCAAGTAGCTGGAACTACAGGCACACGCTACCACGCCTGGCTAATTTTTTGATTTATTGTATAGATGAGGTCTTGCCAAGTTGCCCGGGCGGGTCTCGAACCTGCGGGCTCAAGCAATCCACTCACCTCGGCCTCCCAAAGTGCAGGATTACAGGCTGAGCCACCGAGCCTGATTTATAAAATATCTTTAAAAATAGTGAGGTATTATGGTGCATGCCTGTAGTCCTACCTACTTGAGATGCTTAGCGGGGATGATCATTTGGGTCCAGGAGTTCGAGGTTGCAGTGAACTGTGATATTATGATCAGGACATTGTACTTCATCTGGGCAACAAGGGAGACATTGTCTCTTAAAAAAATAAGGTAGGCCAGGCTTGTTGGCTCAGCCTGTAATCCTAGTACTTTGGGAGGCCGAGGTAAGTGGACTGCCTGAGCCCATGGGTTCGAGACCAGCTTGGGCAACTTGGCGAGACCTCATCTCTACAATCCATCAAAAATTAGCAGCCGGGCTTGGTGGCTCAGCCTGTAATCCTGCGCTTTGGGAGGCTGAGGTGAGTGGATTGCCTGAGCCTGAGGGTTGGAGACCCACCTGGGCAATTTGGCAAAACCTCATCTCCACAATAAATCAAAATGAGCCAGGCGTGGTAGCGCGCACCTGTAGTTCCAGCTACTTGGAAGGCTGAGGTGGAAGGATCGCTGAAGCCCAGTGGGTTGGGGCTGTGGAGGCTGGGAGCGGCCACTGCACTCCAGTCTGGGTGACAGAGAGACTCCAACTCAAAAAAAAAAAAAAGTAGATTTTTTTTTGTGCTCATATGAAAAGGATCTCTAAGATATTATATATATATATATAAAATTTGTTTTTTTGAGTCGGGGTCTCACTCTGTCACCCAGGCTGGAGGGCAGTGGCATGCTCCTAGCCACTGCAGCCTCCACCTGCTGGGCTTAGGCGATCCTTCCACCTTAGCCTCCCACGTAGCTGAAACTACAGACGTACGCCACTAGGCTCAGCTAGTTTTTTTGTGATTTATTGCAGTTACAAGGTCTCACCAAGTTGCCCAGGTTGGTCTTGAACCCCTGGGTTCAGGCAATCCTCTCATCTTGGCCTCCAAAACTGCTGGGATTACAGGTTGAGCCACCACACCTGGCCAAGAGATATTATGAAACAAAACAAAAAAAAATCAAAGAAGATTGTGTATAGGATCCTGTGTGTGCAAGTGAAAGGAATATATAATATGAATACATTTATATTTTGTATATAATAATAAAATATTTTAAAAACTAGCAATATAATACTCTTTAAACATTTTTTTTGGTGGGGGGGAAGAGCTATAAGAATAGTGGCTGGGCTAGGCTTGGTGGCTCAGCCTGTAATACCCCGCTTTGGGAGGCTGAGATGAATGGACTGCCTGAGCCCACAGGTTTGAGACCAGCCTGGATGACTTGGTGAGACCTCATCTCTACAATAAATCAAAAAATTAGCCGGGTGTGGTAGCGTGCGCCTGTACTTCTGGCTACTTGGAAGGCCGAGGTGGAAGGATCTCAGGAGCACAGTAAGTTGAGGCTGCGGTGGCTGGGAGCGGCCACTGCACTCCAGTCTGGGCGACAGAGTGAGACTCCAACTCAAAAAAAAAAGGAATAGTGGCTGGGTGGTTTCTTTTGCTCATTCTAACTCTGGAATGTCTTTTTTTCTGCAAAAAACTTTGCTGAAAACTTAAAAAACTACTTGGAAGGCTGAGGCAGAAGGATCGCTGGAGCCCAGAAGGCTGAGGCTGCGGTGGCTGGGAGCGGCCACTGCACTTCGGTCTGGGTGACAGAGTGAGGCTCTAACTCAAAAAAAAAAAAAAAAAAAAAAAAAAATAATGGTTACAACGAGGGTGATGCAGGTAGGGTTTTAAAAAAAATTTTATTATGTGCTTTTCTTCTATCATCTTAATTTTCTTTACTTTTTAACTTTTTTTTTTTTTTGAGTCAGGGCTTCACTCTGTTGCCCAGGCTGGAGTGCACTGGAACATTAATGGCTCACCACGGCCTCCAACGGCAGAGCTCAAGCAATCTCCTACCTCAGCCTCCTGACTAGCTGGGACTAAAAGCGTTAGTCATCACAGGTCTCGCTGTTTCCTGGGCTGGTCTCAAATTCCTGGGCTCAAGTGATCCTCCTGCCTTAGCCTCCTAAAACGCTGGGAATATAGGCGTGTTCCACTGTGCCTGACCTGTCATTTGAATTTTCTCACCTTATACTGTATATTCCTTTTTATTTTTATTATTATTATTTTTTTAATTGGAGTCTCACTCGGTCGCCCAGACTGGAGTGCAGTGGCCGCTCCCGGCCACCGCAGCCTCGACCTGCTGGGCTCCAGCGATCCTTCCGCCTCAGCCTTCCAAGTAGCTGGAATTACAGGCATGTACTACCACGCCCAGCTGATTTTTTTATTTTATTGTAGAGATGAAGTCTCACTGCCCAGGCGGGTCTCGAACCCGTGGGCTCAGGCAATTCACTCACCTCAGCCTCCCAAAGGCGCGGGATTACACGCTGAGCCACCGAGCCCAGCTAAGTCTCAAAATTTTAAATGGTGCCTTGACATTTTGGTTTGCATCTTAAATTAGTAGGGGGGTTGAGTACCTTTTCATAAGCTTACTGACTGTGTTTGTTTTTCTATGAACTGCCTACTCATGTCTTTTGCTTTTTTCTACTTGATCATCTTTCATTTTCTGATTTGCAAGAGCTGTTATATGTTAAGGAAATTAACTCTTTGGCATATTTGTTGTAAATTTTTTTTCAAGGCCGGGCATGGTGGCTCATGCCTATAATCCCAGCACTTTGGGAGTCTGTAGTGAGAGGATTGCCTGACCCCATGGGACTAGCCTGGGCAACTTGGCGAGACCTCATCTCTACAATAAATCAAAATATTAGCCAGACGTGGTAGCGTGTGCCTATAGTTTCAGCTACTTGGAAGGCTGAGGTGGAAGGATAGCCTGAGCACAAGCAGGTCGAGGCTGTGGAAGACATGAGTGTGCCACTGCACTCCAGCCTGGGCAACAGAGTGAGACTCCAACTAAAAAAAAAAATTTTTTTTTTCAGTTTGTCCTTTTACTTTATTAATGGTATTTTTCCCAAACAGAAATTAAAATTTTTGCTCTAAGAATTCTCAAAGGCCAGGCATGGTAGCGCACGCCTATAATCCCAGCACTTTGGGAGGCGGAAGCAAGAAGACTGTCTGAGCCCAGGATTTCGAGATCATCCTGGGCAACATGGTGAGACGTTATCTCTATAATAAATAAAAAAATCTGGCAGGTCAAGGCTGTGGTGGCCGTGAACGTGCCACTGCACTCCAGCCTGGGCAACAGAGTGAGACTCTGACTCAAAATAAATAAATAAATAAACAAATAAATAAATAATAATTATCAGTATTATATTTTATTGTTTGGGGATCTTGTGTCATTCAAAGGCTTTAAGTTAAAAAGGGACACAATTCGACTTACGTTTAAAAAAGAACACTACTATGTGGAAATGGCTTGGGAGGAGCAGCACAGTACAAGAGAACCAGAGACCATTTAGGAGGCTGTTTTATAGCAAGAAATGATGGGGGATAGTTTCCTTTGATATGTATTGAGGGAGAAATTCAACTGCATTCCTGCCCTTCAATTCCAGAAGAAACCTGTGTCCCTATAAAAAACTACTTTTGCTTAAGCAACTGGAATTGATTTCTGCTACTTCTTTTTTGTTTTGTTTTGTTTTTTCTTTTTGAGTTGGAGTCTCACTCTGTTGCCCAGACTGGAGTGCAATGGCCGCTTCCGGCCACCGCAGCCTCGACCTGCTGGGCTCCGGCGATCCTTCCACCTCAGCCTTCCAAGTAGCTGGAATTACAGGCGCGTGCTATCACGATCGGCTGATTTTTTGATTTATTGTAGAGATGAAGTCTGGCTGCCCAGGCGAGTCTCAAACCCGCGGGCTCAGGCAATCCACTCACCTCAGCCTCCCAAAGGCGCGTGATTACAGGCTGATCCACAGAGTCCGGCTGATTTCTGCTACTTCTATGCAAAGTGTCTTAGCAAGCATATACATCACAACTGTTTGAAATATTAATGCACTACTCTTGATGAAAAGAGTCTTCAAAAACAAAAAGTTAGCTGGGTGTGGTGGCGCATGCCTGTAGTCCCAGCTCCTCAGGAGTCTGAGGCAGAAGGACTGCCTGAACCCAAGAGGTTGAGGCTGCAGTGAGCCGTGATCGTGTCACTGTACTCCAGCCTGGCCAACAGATTGAGAACACAACTCAAAAAAAACAAAAAAAGAGAGAAAGCTTAACAAACGTTTCAACAATTTGAAGGATGATAATCCAGAAAGTACAGTATTTTAATTTGAGCTTTGCCCAGGCTGGAGAGCAGTGGGGTGATCATAGCTCACTGAAGCCTTAACTCCTGGGCTTAAGTAACCCTCCTGCCCAGCCTTCCAAGATGCAAGCAACTGCACCAGGGAGAGAATAGTTTTTAGTGATGCACAAACAGGGGCCAAAGCTGCTTCTCTGACTTCTCCCATGTTAGGTCAGGTCTCCTGAATACCCAGAAAATAAACTAGACAGTGAAGTTTTTTTGAGGGGGAGGGGGTCACACATACTAATTAATTATTACTCACATGGAAGCTTCCTTTGCAGGGTATCTTGTGTTAAATCATCTCTTTCCCCAAGAGAGCCATTCAACAGGTATTGAGGGTTATTCTTCCAAACATGATGATGTGTAGCAGAGTTCGGCAAACTGCGTCTCTGAGCTAAGAACAGGCAGCTTAATTAAAGTTGCTGGAAGTTTGGCTCATCACCTCTAACACCTACGTCAATACCAAAACCACTACTACCCAAAACACCACTACTTCTATCACCACCCACCACCAAAAGCCCTTGCAAGGAATACATCCCATTTTTCAAAGCGCATTCACATTCCAACTTTGTGAGTTAAGTATAATTATCCCCATTTTACAGCTGAGGGCACAAGTGTGAGGAGAAGATTTGAGAAGCAGCCTGGTATAGTAGAACAAGAAAGGGCTTGGAAGGCAGAAAGACCCAGTAGTTGTAAGAGCTGTGTTGGGGCTCAGATGATACCCCAAAAGTCCGGTATCTGGGCATACTAAACACTATGAACTACAACAGCATGGCCTTAGAAGATGCCTCAGAACCGAGGACTTTCTGACCATTCCTGTTTCCTGCTAATGCAAGCACAGGGAGGGATCCTCTCTCTGGAAACTTCTTTCCAAAAGAAATTCAATTTTCTTAAGACCCCAATCCGAAATTTAATCAAACAACCAGGAAGATTAAACACCAAAGAAGAAGAGAGACTACAAGTTGTCACTATAGCCAGATAGACTTTCATCTATTCCTCTGAGAGCACCTTTGAGAGATTACTTGGGAGGCTTTATCTGCAAAAGACCACCTTTGTTCACAGTGAAGTTCCACCCCTCACCTTCCCACTGCCTTTCCCAGAGGTCAAAGGAACTTTGTCCCAAGTCACTGTTCTTTGGCCTCATTCATTTCCTCTGAAAAGAACTGAGTCCCCTTCATAACTGGCTACATCCCCCCATTTCCTTCTCCCCTGTGAAGAGTATTAAAACCTCAACCATCCAGTCCTTTGAGTCTCATATTTGCAAGACTCCCATGTTCATGTACACATAAATTTATATACCTTTTTCTCCTATTAATCTGTCTATCGTACAGCCAGCAAATCTTCAGAGAGGGTAGAAGAGAAGTTTTTGAAAAACAAGGTGGGAGGATATGCCTTTCCAGATATCAAGACTCCTTTAATGCCCTACTGTAATAAAGAGATGCCGATATTGATGCAAGGATACGCAAGCAAACCGGTGGAACAGAGGGTCCAGAAAAATACTTTGAATAAAGTAACTCTTACTTGGTAGAGGTGACATAGCAGATAAATGGGGAAAAAGAGTTCTTTTTACTAATGATAATGGCAAAATCATTGATTAGTTTATGCAAGCACAAATCTCTCAGTTAATGAAACAATTCACTTCTGGAACCCAGGAAAGGTGATGCTAGAGAAAACTGCAGTATTACCTTTAAAGTAGCCATAATACTGAAGATGACGATACATAAAGTCTTCATAGGGATCAGGAAGAACCTGCCAAAGGAAAGGCCACCTCAATCAGGACAGTCCTTTCAAATGACAATGAACTCTTCACAAGAAGCACACAAGGCTGGGTGTGGTGGCTCACACCTATAATCCAGCACTTTTGGAGGCCAGGCGAGAGAATCGCTTGGGCCCAGGAATTTGAGACCAGCCTGGGAAACATAGTGAGACCTGTCTCTACAAAAAAAATTAAAAAAGTAATCTGGGTGTGGTGGCACGTGCCTGTAGTCCCAGCTACTCAGAAGGCTGAGGCAGAAGGATCGTTTGAGTCTAGGTGGTCAAGGCTGCAGTAAGCCCAAATCGCACCATCGCACTCCAGCCTGGGCGAGAATGGGACCCTGTCCAAAAAATAAGGCAGTACACGAGCACTGTTGCCCAGGACAGTGTGCTAGACAACTAATGTAAACAAATCAAGCGAAGGCACTCATATGCATCGTCTTCGTCGGGGACCACGACCGTCAGCTGGAAAATGGTGCCACCAGCACATCCCTTCTGATCTAGTCCTGGATTTCTTTGGAGTTCCTGAGGAGGATGTGTACCGACCTCCTGCTTTAGCTCTGTTTCCAAGGCTGGGAACATGTTACTTCGGCGTGGTGTGCTGAGAGCAGTCGGCGATCCCGTCTCAATTCCCGAACAGGCAGCAGCTTACACAGGGGAAGCTATAAGGCCAGAAGAAGGCAAGTCAAGAAACTGCCGATGCTTCTTCCCCCGCCCCGCTTCCGCTTGCCCTTAGGAAATCCTGCCAGCCCAGCCTCCTCGGTCAAACCAGCACCCGGCAGGTGGCCAACCGCGAGGCCCGGAGGCGCACCTGCAGAGTCAGGGAAGGCGGCGTGTCCTCCCGCCTCCTCTTCCCGCGACGCCAGGACCCTTGCAGGCCTCATGCTTCCCTCTCCCTGAGACGGGAGACGGCCGCCACAGGAAAGTGAAAGGAAAAGGGGCACGCGGCGTAGTCCTCTCGGGTAGAAGGCAGAGAAAGGCCAGGGGGTCGGGAGAGTGGGTCCCGAAAACCGAGAGGGTTGAGGGCTGCCGGGTCCGGGGAAGGTGAGGAGGGCTTCCTAACAGACTCCCTGGGAGGGCAGAGCGAAGAGTGCTACCGTCTCCGTGCCCCGGCCTGTCCCGGGCAGCAGGGGTGGGGGCGACGCCCACGGAGCCTGAGCGAGGCGGAAGGCCAGGCGGTGCAACACAGGACGCCCGGCCTCGCTCGCCAGCACCGCTTTCCAGGAGGACCCAGGTAGCCCAGCAACCGTGAGCGGGAAGCGGGAGGGCGGGGCGGCCGGGCACTTCCGGGAGCTCGGCCCCGCCCCCACGGAGTGGCGGACACCACTCTTTCCGCTTTCTTACATTACAGCCTCGCGCTGGGAGTCGAAATCGGAGAACCAAGCCAGCAGTCCTCAACACATTTCCAAGTTCGTTTCTGTACTTCAGCTTTGGATTAACTGCTAAGCTTTTTGCTCCAAGGGAGCTGCTTCCCCTCTTCTGTCACCTTGCACTATTCTCTCCACCCCATAGCCAGAATGGAAAAATGACCTTCTACGGTACATTGAAAAACTACAGGAAACAAAGTCAGCAAATTAAATCCACACATTTTGGTTTATTATGTAAAAAAAACTTTAATTATATGCATAGAAATATACTGGGATAAAATTCAAACTATTGTCTTTGGTCAATTTTATATGAATATAACCATGTGCCTTGTTTTCATCATCAGCGAGAGGGGACAAGCTATAAAGCACCTTTACTTTTTTCAAAATGTTAGCCATATTACATCATTTCCAGGACTTACAGTAGGTCAAATAGGGCACAAGCTCCCAAAGTTTAGGTCACACAGTACCATCTGGGAGTAGAGGCCTTCTTTTCCAAACCTGCCCAACCACTCCCCCTCACCTGACTCAAGATCTTGCTGCTTTTCTTTTTCCTGAAACCTGTTCTTCAATGTTTGCACCTTACATCAAATTTGGTTAGGAAAAACAGTAATTGACTTAAAATAAGTCCTGGTTACATAATCAGGTGATAACAGGCTTTGAAGAGCAAAAGGATGACCAATCAGAAGTATAAAAAAGCTTTATTAGTGCATATGTACAAATTTACAAGGTCAGAAACTGGAGAAATACAAAGAGCTTTAAAACACAATTTGCCTTTTCTTCAGTTTAAAGTGACTTTTACCTGATTGTGATACAATAAAAAGTACAGAACAGTAAACTGCATTTTAAATACTGAAATTTTATGGAGGATACATTCACACAAAGAAGGGAGGTAAGTTTTGGAACAGGGTAAGACAACGGAGACACGAATACACAGGGTGGCTATGGTTGCATTTACTGCCACATAGTTGGGGAAATTCTCAAAATCAAGGATATGAATACCTGCTGCTGCTTGTATTAAAATTTAAACGTGCCACCTAGTGTGTGTGAAATGACTGAGTTCTAGAGTTTGTGGAAAAACTACTCTAAAGAGTATGGTCACCTAACAGCACAAGACAAACCACTTAACAGATCTCAACAGTTCAGGGAGGCATACTAGAGGAATAGGTCAGAAAGAGATCTGGACAATCCCAGGCAAGCAAGGTAGAATACAGAGCTGCCTTCTGAATTGCACTTGTTCTGGAGTAGAAGTTAACGCGAGAGCGCACCACACTAGGAACTAAATGAGCCTATTAGGCAGGAAAATCCTTCACTTTGTCAGGGGGTCCTCTACAGAGGTGTCATACTCATTAGTCACATGTTATCAAGACTGATGAGGTTAATACACCAAGCATGCTAAGTTTGCCAGTGTGAGAATAAAGGCAGCCAAGTAAAAGCAATTTCAATCACCTCACCCTCCAGCAAAACAGAAAAATTACATTTCACAAATGTGAAAACTTTATATGTGTTTGCTTTTGCCCAGGTAATTCGTATACTCTCCCCCATAACATTTACAGTTATCTGACAACAGTAAAACTGGTTAAGACTTTGAACTGAACATAAAACAAATTTTAAAAATTTCTTTAAATTTAAAAACTATGTGTTTGGAGTCATTTTCCTTCTCTTTAGTCTTGCTCGCCAATCCTCAGGAAGAGCTTCAAAATTAGCATTTCTCTCTGCCATGCCACTGTGAAAACAACACACAGATAACTTCACTGGAAACAAAGAGTAAAATTGCTCACTTCTAGCAAATAAAAACCTCAGGGTGAAACTGAAAGCCTAATCCATCATGTCTATGTTTATGAAAACCCTTAATTTTATCAGCTAAATAACAGTGTATTTATCAAATTCTGATAGGTCAACCAAAACACAAATGAGCCCCTCCTCTAGTTCTACGTAATATGTAAGTCCATATTTATTTTACAAGAACCCATTCCCAGTACCAATAAAATCACAATGAAGGACTAAAACACATCTTATTAAAATTTTCCTTAGTCCACAGGACTTATGATTCAAGGCAGATTATACCATCAGAGATCCTTGGACCTAATGCAGGAATATCCAACCTGAGGCTTCCCTGAGCTGTATCAAGTAAAGAAGAATTGTCTTGGGTCGTACATAAATTATATAATATAGTGAATGTAATACATAAGACTTTTATTTTTTTCTATTTATTATCATGAAGTTGGGAAAAATGACAATATATAACTAGCAGAAAATATGACCTTATTTTTGTAAAATTAATCTGTCAATGTCTGGTTCGATGGAAATGGTCATAATTCTTAGTTCTCAAGGTACCCATCAGAAATGTTTGTTTGAATTTTGCCCTGTGTGCTTTATAACTGAAAACAGCTGCTCACAAATGTACGTGCTGCGAAAAAGCGACGTCATGAATAAGGTGTGATTGTCAACTTCAAAAATGAACTACATGTGGGGTAACATAGAAAATAAACGCTAAAAAACATGATGTTGAAAGATTTTGTCAGCCTGGTAGTGGCTCACGCCTATAATCCCAGCACTTTGAGAGGCCAAGGTGAGAGGATTACCTCAGCCCATGAATTTGAGACCAGGCTGAGCAACTTGGAGAGACCTCATCTCTACAATAAATCAGAAATTTAGCCATGCACGCTGGCGTGTACCTGTAGTTTCAGCTACTTGAAAGGCTGAGGTAGAAGGATTGCCTGAGCCCAGTAGGTCAAGGCTGCAATCAACGGCCATGAGTGTGCCACTGCACTGCAGCCTGGGCAACAGAATAAAACTTCAATTCAAAAAAAAAAAAAGAACGAAAGAAGAAAAAATATTTTATGAGGCTGCATTACTAGCTGTCCTGGGCCGCCAGTTGGAATGCCTGACCTAATATATTTGATTTTCTCCTTTTAGTTTTATTTGTTTAAGGATTAAAACTCAAATTCTATCTTGCAGTTACCAAAACTGGGTACTAGACCCTTTTATAAATCTAAAACAAGCTAGCACCTATCAGAGAAAAATGTGAAATCTGCCATCTGTATGAGATGGTTATGTTCTAGTTTATGCACTGACAACTGATGAACAGTTAGCTGCATTACAAAAATTGTCCATTTCAGCCAGGCTCGGTGGCTCAGACTGTAATACCAGCACTTTGGAAGGCCGAGGCGAGTGGATTGCCTGAACCTGTACGGTTCAAGACCAGCCCAGGCAACTTGTTGAGACCCTGTCTCTACAATAAATCAAAACTTAGCTGGGCATGGTAGCATGTGTCTGTGGTTCCAGCTTCTTGGAAGGCTGAGGTGGATCACCAGAGCCCAGCAGGTTGATGCTGGGGTGACCTACTCTATTGCCCAGCAGGTCAAAGCTGCGGTGGCTGTGAGTGTGCCACTGCACTCCAGTGTGAGCAACAGAGTAAGACTCCAACAACAAGCTAAAGATTGATTTTTAAAAGGAAAAAAATTTATATAAATTTAAAACTGCTTTACACAGTTCCTAAAGCATAGCAAAAATTAAGGGCTGGGCTTTCAAGAATACGATTACTCTAATACGACTACAACCACCACCATAATCCACCCATGTGTGACCCCTTTTCTTATACCTAACCAGCTGCTGCTGTTTCCACTCTTCAATTCGCTTCTGTGCAGTTGATTCCCGGTCCTCTTCACTGGAACTAGAATTATCCTCTTCATCTAACTCACGCTGGATACTCTGCCACTTCTTTACCAAAGACGGCATTTTGGTTTTATTCTTCTTTGCCTGTAACAAAGGTTAAAGGTTAGAAGGCACATAAAACAAACAATTAGGAAATGATCAGGATCTTTTCCTGGTTCTAAAGAATAAGCAGATTTTAAAATCAAAAGAACAGAACACAGAAAAATACTGATCTTTATTTATAGATTTTTTTGAGTAAGAAGAGTCTTATTCTGTCACCCAGAGTGGAGTAGAGTGGCACACTGCTCACGGCCTCTACCTGCTAGGCTTAGGCTATTCTCCTACACCTGTCTTCCAAGCAGCTGGAACTACAGGCATGTGCCACCATGCCCAGCTAATTTTTTGATTTATTGTAGAGACAAGATCTCGCCATCTTGCCCAGGCTAGACTCGAACCTGAGGGCTCAGGCAATCCTCTCGCCTCGCCTCCCAAAGTGCTGGGATTACAGGCGTGAGAGCCACCACACCCAACTACCAGCTAAGTGCTTTCCTGAAATGTCTACCAACTATAAACCAAAAGTCTTGGATAAAAATCTACAAAATTTGAGGAAAAAAAATCTCCAAAACTGCAAATGTGATGTTTGATAAAATCAAGTCAGAAAACTTTCCTTTAACTTTCCATTTTCTATGGAATTTAAATTTATCTCTTCAGAATTATAATGTTCTCAGGGAAGGGAGAAGGGAGGGAGGGAGGCAGACATAACACAAAGGGTATCTGGTCCTAAACCACAAGAAGGACCAGTTAGAAGCCCAAAAGTCACCTGCATGCAGCCTACTTGTGTACCTAATCCTGACCTGTACCCTACATCTCTCTAATAAAATTGAATTAAAAAAAAAAAAGAATTACAATATTTTTTTTTCAAAATTTTTTTTTTTGAGCTGGAATCTCACTCTGTCACCCAGACTGGAGTGCAGTGGCCGCTCCCGGCCACCGCAGCCTCTACCTGCTGGGCTCCAGCAATTCTTCCATCTCAGCCTTCCAAGTAGCTGGAACTACAGGTGCATGCTACCACGCCTGGCTAATTTTTGATTTATTGTAGAGATGAGGCCTCGCCAAGTTTCCCAGACGGGTCTCGAACCCTCGGGCTCAGGCAATCCACTCACCTCAGCCTTCCAAAGCGCTGGAATTACAGGCTGAGCCACCAAGCCCGGCCTCTTTCTCAAATTTTTAACAGATGCATTGTTCACATCAAATGATAAATGAAGAGAGCTAAAAAACTAACTATGAAAAAAAAGCAAGGAGGTATATCGGAATATTAATGATAAGGTTAGTTCTAAGAAGGTATAATAACTTTTCTTAGCTGGGCTCAGTAGCTCAGCCTGTAATCCCACGCTTTGGAGGCTGAGGTGAGTGGATTGCCTGAGCCCGCGGGTTCGAGACCCGCCTGGGCAACTTGCTGAGACCTCATCTCTACAATACATCAAAAAATTAGCCGGGTGTGGTAGAGCGCACCTGTAGTTCCAGCTGCTTGGAAGGCTGAGGCAGAAGGATCGCCGGAGCCCAGCAAGTTGAGTCTGCGGTGGCCGGGAGCGGCCACTGCACTCCAGTCTGGGCGACAGAGTGAGACTCCAACTCAAAAAAAAAAAAAAATAAATAAATAAAATTTTCTTTTTCTTCTATGGTTTACCTTCAGAGTCCCAACTGCCTGTACTAAATATGTACTTGCATAGAAAAGAAAAATGTATGCAATACTTTTTAAAAGTAGAACCAAGTATCCACATGGCTTGCTCTTTTACTACCTTCGGGTTTCTGATGGAACCCTAGCAAAGAGGCCTTTCCTAACTACCTTATCGGAAGCATTCTGTCCTCTTATTCTGCTTATTTTCCCACCTTTCTTATAAAAACGTCTATTTTTTTCCCCCTTATCTGTCTCCCAACCCACCCTCTGACATAAGAAAAGTCTTAAAAAGCAAAGATTTTTGCCGGTCTGATTCACTGCTAAATCCCAAGCCCATAGGGGAAGCACCTGACAAATGTATTATAAATTACTAAGCAATTTTGTTTTTTTGAGTCAGGGTCTTATTCTATCACCCAGGCTGGAGTATAGTGGAACAATCACAGCTCACAGCAGCCTCAACCTCCTGAGTTCAGGAGATGTTTCCACCTCAGCCTCCAGAGTAGCTGGTACTACAAGGCACGTGTACCTGGCTTATTTTTGTATTTATTGTAGAGATAAGGTCTCGCTATGTTGCCTAGGCTGGTCTCAAAAGTACTGGGTTCAGCCGGGCTCAGTGGCTCAGCCTGTAATCCCGCGCCTTTGGGAGGCTGAGGTGAGTGGATTGCCTGAGCCCACGGGTTCGAGACTCACCTGGGCAGTGAGACCTCATCTCTACAATAAATCAAAAAATCAGCCGGGCGTTGTAGCGCATGCCTGTAATTCCGGCTACTCGGAAGGCTGAGGCGGAAGGATCACCGGAGCCCAGCGGGTCGAGGCTGCGGTGGCTGGGAGCGGCCACTGCACTCCAGTCTGGGCAACAGAGGGAGACTCCGACTCAAAAAAAAAAAAAAAAAAAGTACTGGGCTCAAGCAATTCTCCCCTCTTGGCCTCACAAGGTGCTGGTGTGAGCCACCATTTCTGGCCTAAGACCAATTCTTATTCTGTTTTTGAAGAAAATCAACCACGCGTCTGAAGACCTAACCAGGTTAACCTAGCTTGACAAGTAGTAGACAAGACTGAGTGCTATACTCATGTGATAATTGGGTATAGCGTCCCTGTTGGGAGCTAGCCTTGGAGGCCCGCCTGATTGACAAAGTCCAGGTGCGCTGAGGATCCCCCCGGCCGCAAAGCAAGCCCGGGCAGCTGAGGCCCTTCTGTCTTCCGTCTTTGCTGTTGATACAGCTGAAGAAATTCTGTGCAGTCGTGGAAGAAGAAGATGGCAAGTTTATGCGAAGAATCACAGCTAACCTGGAGATGTCATGGTTCATTTTTCCATTTTCCCACTATGCCGCTTGGCCTTTTCTAACATATGCAAGGGTTAAACTTTGA
The DNA here is from genome assembly GCA_027257055.1 of Cephalopachus bancanus. Classification (NCBI taxonomy): domain Eukaryota; kingdom Metazoa; phylum Chordata; class Mammalia; order Primates; family Tarsiidae; genus Cephalopachus; species Cephalopachus bancanus. The sequence goes on along the minus strand of JAPVLO010001243.1, from coordinate 50,049 downwards.
AGCACATCAAGAATGCTTTCTTTCACTTGGTTATAAGTTACTAGATATTGCTTAAGTAATAAGTGATATAAGTATATTCACTCCTTATTTGATTTAGGATTATGCAGTTTAGTGTTGAGACTTAAGGTTCTTTAGAAGCACAAGTTTATAGTGAGTTTATTATGAGCTCATTATAAGTCCCAACACTTATCTAGGAGTTATGTAGGTGATTTATAACACTGTTTTCACTGACGTAGGATAAAGATTATCCTTAAGGTTTTTACTTAATTCAGTAGTTAAAACTCTAAGTTAACATTTATAAAGTGGGTTTTCACTGAACTCATAATATATTAATCAGACACTTTTATGACAACTTAGCTAAAGACAGAAAACAACCTTGGGGGCCTGGGAAACATTACTAAAAGCTTCTTTTGAGTTTTCTTTAGAAACAAGCACTGCAGGATAAGAGAAAAGTAACGAAGACACCTGGACAACAAAGGCGATTACAGAGCTCTGAAGGACATAAAGCCCCAGAAGGAAGACTACTGCTAAACTTTCTGGAGACAGTTCAAGGACTGTAATTCAGGACTTTGGACTAAAACTATCATCTTTGGCCTTATAAATAAGACTCATTGTCTGAATGTTTACAGGGTTCTTGGCTTGTTTATTGCTAAGACCACTAGATGGTGGTAACTTGTAGAGCATATGTACGTGAAGGAATTTTCTTTGTCTTGCCCCTTTACGAATGGTATAAAAGCTCTGTGTTAACTAACATTAAATCGTCATCTGTTCAAGAAGCAGGTGTCCGGTATATGATTTTCGTCTTTTGCCTATCCGTCTCTCCTTCAGGAGATCTCATGACCTTGTGGGGCGGGATCCCGCAGGTCCCAAGCCTATTTCCCTGCTTGTACTTGAAAAAAATGGGTTTCTTAAATTAGATCTTCAAAATTCTATGAAAATAAGTAATATTTTCAGTATTTTTATATTAACTGCCTCCATGCCTGATACCTTCTTTTGACTGTCATTGACAGTTTTTAGCTTTCTGGGGAGACCAGAGTGAGACCCCAGTACATGATTCTGGAGACAGGAAAGCAGATCTTTTTACTAAAGAACTGTGGCCAGACACAGTAGCTCACATCTGTAATCCCAGCACTTTGGGAGGCCAAGGTGAGAAAACTGCTTGAGTCCAGGAACTTGAGAGCAGCCCAGATAAGAAAGTTGAGACCTCATCTCTAATAAAAAAAAAAAAAGAAATCAGTCAGGTACACTGATGCTTGGGAGGCTGAGGAGGAAAGACTGCCTGAACCCAAAGTGAGCCATGACTATGCCACTGTGCTCCAGCCTGGGCATCAGAGTGAAACTACAACTCAAAAAAAGAGTTAATTTTTTGATTTATTGTAGAGATAAGGTCTCATCTGAACTCCAAATTGATTCAGACTGGTTCCTTGAAACTAAGGCAAACAAACAACCTGCTAACCCCTAGAGCGCAAGACTACAGATGAGGCAAACAAGAAAGCATCAAAAGACTAAGGAAAAGATGATGAATTTCTCTGGCAAATTAGAGCTTTCAAAAGCATCCATGTGGGTGAAGTCAGAAAGCAGCAAAATGGTAGATCACAAAATTCCAGACTCTCATTCCCGTAGGGAAACATGTAAACAGTTCCAGACTGACTAAAATAGCTTTGTGGAAGCTACAGAAACTAGCCAAAGGTCTGTACCAGCCAAACACACACCCAATAAAGAAAAAGTCACACTCAAAACAGTAAGAAAATGGGTGGCGTTTTTGTCACCCTTGCCCAACTTACCCTAGTGCGATTGGGAGAAAGTAGCCAAACTCCTAGTACTCTCCCACAGGAGGTAAAGAAAATAAACTTGTTTACAATGTTCTAGCCTGTCTTCGTTCCCCAAGAACTGGTCTCTGTATTGTCTGCCTTGGAATTCAGGTGAGGGCTTTAGATATGATATTGGAGACCAAGAAAGCCATTGGTGGGTACTGCAGTAAAAACTGAAGGAGACCACAAACCTGTGGATACTTGGGGACGGGAGATTAGGGAAGAAAAAGCGAACATCTAAGGACTCTAGAATAAGAAGATGTGAGACTCTGACATCAAGCATTCATGCTGGACTGATTATTGAGGGTCTTCTCCCCCAAAAGATTCAGTCTGCAAAGGCTGGGAGAGGTAGCTATTTTGCCAAATGCCCAACTACCAACAAAAGATCACAAAACATAAGGAAACAGAGAAGCATGGTCCACTCAAACAAAATATATCTCCAGAAACTAACCATAAAGAAATAGGCTTAGCTGGGCTCGGTGGCTCAACCTGTAATCCTGCGCCTTAGGAGGCTGAGGTGAGTGGATTGCCTGAGCCTACGGGTTCGAGACCCGCCTGGGCAACTTGGCGAGACCTCATCTCTACAATAAATCAAAAAATTAGCCAGGCATGGTAGTGCATGCCTGGAGTTCCAGCTACTTGGAAGGCTGAGGCAGAAGGGGCGCTGGAGCCCAGCAGGTCGAGGCTGCAGTGGCCGGAAGCGGCCACTGTACTTCAGTCTGGGCGACAGAGTAAGACTCCAAATCAAAAAAAAAAGAAAGAAAAAGAAACAAAGTGAATAGAGCCTAAGTGACTTATGGAACACCATCAAGTGGGTCAATATGTATATTATGGGACTTCAAAGAGAGAAAGAGACAACGTATTTGAAAAAAATGGCCCCAAATTCCCCAAATTTAAGGAAAGATGTGGATATACATACCGAAGAAGCTCCACAAACTACAGCACAATATAAACCCAAAAAGGTCACACCAAGACACAATCATACTCAAATGTTCAAAAGCCAAAAACAGAATTTTGAAAGCATAAGGGGAAAAAGTGACTTCCCACATTCAAGGGATCCATAATAACACTAACAAGAAGTTTCTCAGCAGAAACCTTTACCATAAGGTTAAGGAATAATATATTTAAAGTGTATTGCATGACTCCATTTATATCAACTATCCAGAATGGGTAAATCCAGAGACAAACATCTAAAGAGTGGTTCCCAGGAGATGAGGGAAAAGGATAATTGGAGCTAACTGCTTAAGGGATACAGGATGTTCTTTGGAGACTGATAAAAATGTGTTATAACTAAACAGAAGTAGTGGTTGTATGATATTGTGAATGTACTACACATTACTAAAATGTACACTTGTAAGCTGGGCACAGTAGCTCAAGCCTGTAATCCCAGTACTTTGGGAGGCTGAGGTGAGAGGATTGCCTGGGTCCAGGGGTTCGAGACCAGCCTGGGCAACTTGGTGAGACCTCGTCTCTACAATAAATCAAAAAATTAGCCGGGTGTGGTGGCATGCGGCTGTAGTTCTAGCTACTTGGAAGGCTGAAGCGGAAGGATCGCCCAAGCCCAGCAAGTAGAGACTGGGGTGACTGTGAGCGTGCCACTGTACTCCAGCCTGGGTGACAGAGTGAGACTCCGACTCAAAAAAAAAGAAAAAAAGTATACTTGCAAATGGCTACTTTTAAGTTACATGACTGTGACCTCGATTAAACTTTTTTTAAGTGAACTTTTAAAAAAGAGATTTGCTATACCTTGTCTTTCTTTCCTTTTTTTGACTTCTCAGGTGGTGGCATTTTGGGAGCTGGTGGTGGTGGTGGTGGTGGAGGAGGAGGAGGTGGTGGTGGCGGAGGTTCTATAATGGCAGTGGCAGACACAGCACCTCGGGCCTGCACAGGCTGCAGGGAGGGAGCAGTCACTCCAATTGGGACAGAACATTCAGCATAACTCATAATTGTAGGTGCTGCTGCTAGTCCGAGATAATTTGACTGAAGGCTCATTCCTCTGGCCTGATGACCCATTCCTGCTGTTGGATGGCTAACTGGTATTGTCTGGTGTCCAATTCCTGTCGTCTGGTTTCCAATCCCCGCCTGGTGACCTAATGAAGAAAATATAATATGATAATATAAAAAGGACAACAGAAGCAAGTAAAGGCAGGCAAAAAACCTTGAGGTTAGATCACATATTCCAAATACCTTTTTCTCAAAAAAATATAGCCATATTTGGTAGTAGCAAAATATTAATTTCAGGATACCTTAGCACTAAGATACCTAAACATCAAAATCACTGACGTACATACATGCACAAAAAACAATCAGAAATAATACATGCTACTCTTTTTTTTTTTTTGAGCTGGAGTCTCACTCTGTCACTCACTGTGGTTGGAGTGCAGTGGCACGCTCACAGCCAACGCAGCCTTGACCTGCTGAACTCAGGTGATTCTTCCAAGTAGCTGGAACTACTGCACCACCACATCTGGCTAATTTTTTTTTATTTATTGTAGAGACAAGGTCTCACCATGTTGCCCAGGCTGGTCTCGAACCAATGGGCTTAAGCCATCCTCTCGCCTCTGCCTCCCAAAGTGCTGGGATTACAGGCATGAGCCACCACACCTGGCCACATGCTATTCTTTTTTTTTTTTTGAGTTGGAGTCTCACTCTGTCACCCAGACTGGAGTGCAGTGGCCGTTCCCGGCCACCGTAGCCTCGACCTACTGGGCTCCGGCAATCCTTCCGCCTCAGCCTTCCAAGTAGCCGGAATTACAGGCATGCGCTACCACGTCCGGCTGATTTTTTTGATTTATTATAGAGATGAGGTCTCGCTGCCCAGGCGGGTCTCGAACCCACGGGCTCAGGCAATCCACTCACCTCAGCCTCCCAAAGGCGCGGGATTACAGGCTGAGCCGCTGAGCCACCGAGCCCGGCTCACATGCTATTCTTAACAGAGGTTTTTAAATAACAAAAAAGAATTCACATAAACAGTCTTTGCAATCGAAAGTCTTTACGTTCTTCAGTTTTTGGTATCTAATACTGGAAACAAAGGAAACAATACACTGAGAAAAACCTCACTTTAATGCTAATGTTTACCTGTAGCCATAGCTGACTGGCTGTAGAGAACTGGAGAACTACCAATGGTAGCTGACCTCTGGACCACTGCAGTACTAATTTCTGTAGCTTTCCTCTTTATCGCTTTAGAAGAAGGAGAACTAGAGATGGTAGAATCAACTGAACTCTGAAACACAAACATTCTGGTCAGTTGCTAAAGGCCTTGGTTAAATATACTCTTCTCTTCTAAAATCAATCATAGTGTCAATCATGCTCCATCCCCAAACTATTCATAATGCTGAAGAGCATTACTTACCTGGCTAGTTACAACTGTGGTTTGTGCTGAAGGTTTCAAAGGGGTATCCTCCTCTGTTCCTGGAGCAGGAGGCTCCTCACTTCCCTCATCCTCCATCTCTACCTCCTGGATCTCACCATCTTCCACAGGAGGAGGTGGTGGGGGAGGAGGTGGAGGTGAGTCTGGGGGTGGTGGCGGGGGTGGTGGCATTTCCAAGGGTAATGGAGGTTGAAGCACAGGAACGTTTGACTGAAGAAGGGTCCAGAACGGAGTAAGTGGCATGAGTGATGAAGAAACTTGACCAGAAAAGGAATCTTTACAAAGAGAACCTATAAAAACAGATAGGAGTCAGAAAAAGTAAAAATTCCCCAGCCACAGAAATGTTCAACTGATCATTAAGACAAACATCTATAGGAACCGCAGTAGTGTGTAAAATAACATGGAAAGTGGTTTCAAACAGCATTGGACAGGCTCCTTCTCTAATAAAAATTTGACTCCAGGCATTGATTCTGCATTGATGTAAACAACTCAATTCAGAAATGACTTCCATGAAAAGATAAATTTAGGAACCTCACAGTCAGCAGTTTCCCAAGCTGTGTTATAGGTTTTGTCCTCTGGGTTCAGATTTATGGATGAGTAAATGAAGAAAATTTTATCAACTCAATGAAAAATTCAGTCACCTGAATCTGCAGCTTAGAATTTTTTATTTCAAACGTTCATAGCTTCAACATGTACACGAAGTCTTTTTTCTTTCGAAGTGAAGGAGTAAATAAGGAGTATTTGCAACGATTCCATGTATTTTACTTTTTAGTGAACTAGATAAAGTGAATGGAGATGACCCAGTATTCATTCAAAACACAAAAATCCTACTCATTAATTTGGGTCACTAATTCTTAAAAATCCACTTATAAGGTGCTAATTGTCAACTCTATCATTCCTTCACACCTTTATGTAAACTGCTAGGGAAAGCAATCTTTAGTTTTGTGATGAGAAAAGGGAGAAACTTAGGAAGATAAATCTGCAAAGTAAATAATTCAGATTTTAAAAAAGAGGGGTTTGAAAATGCAGACTTTGAAATTGCTGTTGCTGAAGTCCAAGTTAAGAAAATGTAGCTGTAGTACAGGATCAGCTTTCCTCTAATTTTCCAAAAGCCATCACTGATTACTCTCCTATCTGTGCTGGAAAAACCTTTAAAAATTAGAGAAAATAGGAGGATATACTTACTTGTAGCCTTCCCCATCCCTCTTTATCGTCAATAGGGAAGTGTCACAATAAATGGGACAATTAGATATATATCCCAGGAATGCTGAAGGGAATTTTCTCCCTAAAATCATAGAATTTAGGAGTAGAAGAGACATGAGAAATCATCTATTTCAACTTCCTCATTAAAGGTAGTGAAACCCAGGCAGGAACTGACTTGCCCAAGATCATACTGCTAGTGGCCAGGCCAGAGCCACAGCTCAAGTCTAGTATTTTCTATTTTACTAGCTGTCCTGGTGAGATACCAGGAATGCAAGAGTTTTACAAACTCAGTCAAAATAAAATCTCACTTTCCAGGTCATGCGTGGTGGCACATGCCTATATTCCCAGTCACTCGAGAGGCTGAGGTGGGAGGATCACTTGTACCCAGGAGTTCGAATCCAGCCTGGGCTACAGAGCAAGACCTAACACTCCTCTCTGTTAAGCTAAAAAAATTAAAAATTGTTCTTTTAAAATCTCACTTCTCGCCGGGCACGGTGGCTCAAGCCTGTAATCCCAGCACTTTGAGAGGCCAAGGCGAAAGAATTGCCTGAATTCAGGGGTTCAAGACCAGCCTGGGCAACTTGGTGAGAACTCATCTCTACAATGAATCAAAAAATTAGCCGGGCATGGTGGTACACGTCTGTAGTTCCAGTTACTTGGAAGGCTAAGGTGGAAGGATCGCCTGAGCCCAGCAGGTCAAGGCCACAGTGGCCATGAGCGTGTTACTATACTCCAGCCTTGGGTGACTGAGTGAGACTCCAACTCAAAAAAAAAAAAAAAAAACCTCACTTCTCACAGAGTGGATATCCAGACGCAGTCTACCTATAAGATGTTATGGTCAAAAATAGTGGAATAAGGCTCATTTATGAAAAGCTCTAGGGCAAGGAAGAGGCTATGTACATTGCTTTGCTAAAAATACACTACACTGAAATTCATTAAGGTAAATCCAAAGTACCCATGAGCCATTTGGCTTTCAGTGTAGCTTTATCTTTTATGGAACAGAAAGAAGACACATTTACGGAGGAAAAGGACACTGAAAAACATTCACCAGAAAATATAAAAGCAGTTTTCCAATTTAAAGATTTCAAGCGGGTTTGGTGGCTCAGTCTGTAATCCTGCACCTTGGGAGGCTGAGGGGAGTGGATTGCCTGAGCCCGCAGGTTCGAGACCTGCCCGGGCAACGTCTACAATAAATAAAAAATTAGCTGGGTGTGGTAGCGCGCACCTGTAGTTCCAGCTACTTGGAAGGCTGGGTGGAAGGATCACCAGAGCCCAGCAGGTTGAGGCTGCGGTGGCCGGGAGCGGCCACTGCACTCCAGTCTGGGCGAAAGAGTAAGACTCCAACTCAGAAAAAAAAAAAAAAGATTTCAAATGATTCATTAAACTTCTATATTTGGCCGTATCTAATATTAATTTGTATATTAACTTCATTTTTTGTTTATTTTGAGTTAGCATCTCATTCTTGTTGTCCAGACTGGAATGCAGTGGCATGATCGCAGCTCACTGCAGCCTGGACCCCAAGCAATCTTCAGCCTCAGCCACAAGAGTAGCTAAGACCACAGGTATGCCACCATATCTAGCTAATTTTTTTTTTTTTTGGTTGAGAAGTTGTCTCACTATGCTGGTCTTAAACTTCTGGGCTTAAGTGATCCACCCACCTCAGATGGGATTATAGGTGTGAGCTACTGCACTTGGCCTAATTTGTATGTTAACTTTAGACAAATAAAGCCTGGGTATGGCCAGGCAGCCTACATTATACAACAGTAAATCAAGATTTCATCAGAACTAAGGCAATAAACACTGATGATTAATATGTTCATTACTATTATTATTTTTGGAGTAGAAGTCTCACTCCTTCACACAGGCTGGAGTGCAGTGGCACACTCATGGCCACAGCAGCCTCGACCTGCTAGACTCAGGTGATCCTTCCACCTCAGCCTTCCAAGGAGCTGGTACTACAGGTATACATCACCACACCCAGCTAATTTTAATTTTTTGATTTATTGTAGAGACCAGATCTTGCCAAGTTGTCCAGGCTGGTCTTGAAACCCTTGGACTCAGGAAATCCTCTCACCTCTGCCTCCCAAAGTGCAGTGAATACACGTGAGCCACCATGCCTGGCCTAATGTCTTAATTATTAAGAATTAAACTTCCCTACACTAATCACAACATATAGTAGGTAAATAAGCATAAGATTTTATAATATTGGTGGGGTTCTCTTCTAGAAGCATAATGCAATATAAATGATAGTGACATGCTGCTGCATAGAGGAACTCAAGGAAACACAGCAGGTTCAAGGTTAATAACATGGTTTATGACACCCAGCAAAGCTAATCGAATTGACTAGACTTTGTGTAAATTCAAGGAAACACAGCAGGTTCAAGGTTAATAACATGGTTTATGACACCCAGCAAAGCTAATCAGAATTAACTAAACTTTGTGTAAATGTAAGATTAAACTAGACTTTATGTTATTAGCCACAAACAAGGAGCATTTTTAGAATATCTGAAGCCTGATCCTATTGTAGTTTACAAGCGTGATTTGAGTTTTCATGCTCACAAGAGGTGCCTCCCTCAAACTTTGTTACAACGTCAGCTCGTTACCCATCTGATGTGAAAATCAATCGATGAATCAATAAAAATCTGTGAAACCCTAAGTTTACTCAATACATAAAAGCTATGTCTTATCATTGGTAATTATCTCCTCCTTTAGCTCAAATACATAGAATGCCAAGAAATCCTAGTCTGAATTTCCATGGATATTATATTACAATGATGCTTCTCCTTGTTTCTAAATTTAGCCCAGTTGATAATTTGCCATTTAAATAAATATTTAAGTCTGAAGTTCACAAAGGAGTCAAAATGATACACAGTTTTTATTATGTGCTAAAAGATTTTACAACTATAAGCTTGAAGATCAAATACTGTGGGGAAACCAATTTTTTAAAAACCTTTTTTTCCCAGGCATCTTTGAGTCAGGGTCTACTCCGTCACCCAGGCTGGAGTATAGTAGTATGGTCCTTGCTTGCTGCAGCCTCAAACTCCTGGGCCCAGGCAATCTTTTGCCCCAGGCTACAGAGTAGCTGAAACTACAGGCATGTACACCATATCAGCTAACTTTATTCTTTTGTAGAGGTGAGGTCTCCCTATGTTGCCTAGGCTGGTCTTGAACTCCTGGGCTCAAGTATTCTAATCCTCCTGCCTTGGCCTCCCTAAGGGCTGGATTTAACATGAGCCACACCTGGCTGGTAATTTTTTCTTGAGTCAGTCTCACTTTGTCACCCAGGCTGGAGTGCAGTGGCACGCTCCTACCCATAGCAGCCTCAACCTGCTGAGTTCAGGTGATCCCTCTGCATCAGCCTTCCAAGTAGCTGGAACTACAGGAATGCACCACCACGCCCAGCTAACTTTTTGATTTGTTGTAGAGATGAGGTCTTGCCAAGTTGCCCAGGCTGACCTTGAACCCTTAGGCCCAGGCAATCCTCTCACAGTGCTGGGATTATAGGCATGAGCCACCATGCCTAGGCTGGTATCTTTATTTTTTATGAGACCAAGTCTTGCCATGTTTCCCAGGCCTGTCTCAAACTCCTGGGCTCAAGCAGTCCTCCCATCTCAGCATCCCAAAATGCTGGGATTACAGGCATGAGCCACCACACCAGGTATCTTTATTTGTATTTGTAGGAAGCCGTCCTTTATTTTCCCCCTAAGAGAAATTACCATTTAGTATTCTGAACCAAAATGCCAGTTTAGCAATTTAAGTTAAGAAAATATACAAGTAGTTCCACAAAGATTAAAAAGAAAAATCAGCTAAATTTAACCTATGTGATATAGGTGAGCAAAAAAGACAAGTTGGGACATCTTGAAATATCATTGTTAGAGACATAATGCCAAATTCAAACACTGAAATTATAAACAAGGGTTAAATGGATTGCCTGAGCCCGTAGGTTTGAGACCTGCCTGAGCAGCAAGACCTCATCTCTACAATAAATCAAAAAAAATCAGCCAGGTGTGGTAGTGCATGCCTGTAATTCCAGCTACTTGGAAGGCTGAGGCGGAAGGATCTCCGGAGCCCAGCAGGTCGAGGTTGCGTGGCCCGGAGTGGCCACTGCACTCCAGTCTGGGCGACAGAGTGAGACAACAACTCAAAAAATAAATAAATAAATAAATAAACAAGGGTTAAAAATGACTTAGAACAATCAATATAACTTGGAAATTTCCTTGGCCTTCTATAGTGTGGTCATTTTGCTTCTATAAAATGTTTTAGTCACTGCTGTGCCAACAAACAGCATATCACATAAACTCTCTTCATAGGCTTAGAACAGTGATCAGTATTGCTCTGAAACCCCTTGATACAAGATATAGATTTCATTTATATCAAGTTTTGTGGGGTGTTTTTTCTTTGTTAGTGATGAGGCCACTCCCAGACTCGAGTACAGTGGTAAGAACACAGTTCACCAAAGCCTCATACTCCTGGATCTCAAGGGATCGTCCCTTGTCATCCTATAAAGTAGCTGGGTCTATTGGCACGAGCCACCACACCTGGCTAACTTTTGGACATTCTGTAGAGACGAGGTCTCACTAAGCTGCCCAGGCTGGTCTTTAACTCCTGGGCTCAAGCAATCCTCCCACTTTGGCCTCCCAAAGTACTGGGATTGCAGGCATGAGTCACCGAGCCCAGCCTAGATCAAGTTTATCATGTGGTTCTAGAGGTTCTCAATAAAGACAAATTTAAGACTATAAATCTGGCTTATCAGTGGCTTTTCCCTATAGTACAACTAATTTTGTTCTAATCAGACAGGAATGGCTCAAGATTCACCTTTTGCAAAATAGAACCAACCGTCATCACTAACAGGGAGAAAATACCTCAACAGTTAACTCCAAAATGTTCACATAACACTCTCAGAGCTGGTAATTATAGAATGTTCAGCTCTGGAACACCTAAGAAAGGGACATTAAACAGTGATCAGGAGTAGAATCACCTACCCAGAACCACTATCAAGCTTCTTCAGTTCACTGATTACTGAAAAGCAAATAAACAAAAATCTATTTTAGACAGGGCAATCACTGCTACCAAGAGGTGGGCAGCATTTTTTTTTTTTTTAATCTCTTCATGAAAAAGTGAAGTAAAATGTCCTTGAGAAAATTAACTTCTGAAATGTGAAGCAGAATAAAACCATCCTTTTGTTATGCTCTAATAAAATTATCACTACAGTTGTATGTGACTTTTTCGTTTAAAATGATCTGATGATTATTCCTAGGCTATTTGAAAAATTAACAAAATCATTTGGTACACGACTAGTTTCATCTGGTACATTACCAGAACTCCTACTGTGATCAGGAGCCAGTAGAGTACAAAGTTTCATTTTTGATAAGCATTAGACAAAAGAATTCAGCTCTTTGCTCCCTATGTCATCAATAAATTTCACATTTTTTAATTTTCAAAGGTCTATTACTTTAGAAACCATCAGACTTTTTGCCTTCATATGCCATCAGTTTAACAAATAGCTACTGGCTGGGCAAAGGCTCAAGTCTATAATCCCAGCACTTTGGGAAGCTGAGAGAACTGCCTGAATACATGGGTTCGAACCAGTTTGGACAACTTGGTGAAACCTCACCTCTACAATCAGAAAATTAGCTGAGCATAGTGTCACGTGCCTATAGTTCCAGCTACTTGGAAGACTGAGGCGGAAGGATCACCTGAGCCCAGCAGGTTGAAGCTGCAGTGGCTGTGGAGTCAGATTCCAACTCAAAAAAAAAAAAACCCAAATAGCTACAGTTTTTAAGATTAAAAGGTGGTGGTTGATCATAATCTTGACTATGCTCCATTATTCACTTATTTTGCCATTCAAGAAAAACTGATTCAGAAGGGGAAAAAAATGTATCATCTTTAATAATTAGGTGGCATCAAGCTGTGGGTCTTCTGAATAGCTAAGATCCTCAGAGTAACTGAGAAGCTTTCAAAGTCTATGTGTAAAATATGTACCTAAGGAACTAAATTGAATTCCCTCAAGAATACCTTAAATGGGATGAGCCATCCTATTTCTGATTATTTCATATTAGAATATTATTGACTTTCAATGACCAATAACTCTGCTTCTCTGAAATAAGTTATCTACTAGTTACACAGCATTTCTTCATATCATTTTGATGAGTACCAACCATACTTCTAACATTAGTTGACAAATGAAGATGCAACATAAGCCAGGCTCGGTGGCTCAGCCTGTAATCCTGCGCCTTTGGGAAGCTGAGGTAAGTGGATTGCCTGAGCCCGCAGGCTCGAGACCCGCCTGGGCAGCGAGACCTCATCTCTACAATAAGTCAAAAAATCAGCCGGGTGTGGTAGCGCGCGCCTGTTTCCGGCTACTCGGAAGGCTGAGGTGGAAGGATCGCTGGAGCCCAGCAGGTCGAGGCTGCGGTGGCTGGAAGCGGCCACTGCACTCCAGTCTGGGTGACAGAGGGAGACTCCAACTCAAAAAAAAAAAAAAAAAAAAAAAGAAAGAAAGATGCAACATGAATAGATTAAGCTAACTGTTCTACAGAAATGCAAAACAAGTCTCATCACACCACAGATATTCAAAGTTCAACAATCTAGTTTCTCAGCATTAATTAGCATTCCTATTTTTGGAGACCCACAGCTTTGTCTCTGGTATGATAGAATGGTTATAAGACAATATTAAATTTTTTTTTTCCTGAGTCAAAAATCTCACTCTGTCACCCAGGCTGGAGTGCAGTGGCACGCTCACGGCTACCACAGCCTCAATCTGCTGGGTTCTGACGATCCTTCCACCTCAGCCTTCCAAGTAGTTGGAATTACAGGCATGTGCCACTATGCCTAGATAATTTTTTGATTTATTGTAGAGACGAGGTCTTGCCAAGTTACCTAGGCTGGTCTTGAACCTCTGGGCTCAGACAATCCTCTCGCCTGTGTCTCCCAAAGTGCTGGGATTACAGGCATGAGTCACTGTGCCCAGCTCAACAATATTAAATTAAAATCTAAATATGTTGGGGCTTATCTTTTCATTTTTGAGCAGATTCTGACATATAATATCAAAAGTATGCTGATTTCCAGCCAGAATAAGTTAGAGTTTGTTGTCCAGGCTGGAGCGCAATAGCGTGCTCTCGGCTACCACAGTCTCGAACTCCTGGGCTCAGGGGATACTTCCACCTCAGCCTCCCAAGCAGCAGGGACCACAGGTGCCCAGCTAATTTTTAAAATTATTTTGTAAAGATAAGGTCTCCCTGTGTTGCCCAGGCTGGTCTCAAAACTCCTGGGTTCAAGCAATAGTCTTGCCTTTGCCTCCAAAAGTGCAGGGATTACAGGTGTAAGCCACTGCATCCAGCCTCAAGCCACTATTTTTCACCTTTTTTATGTTTTTTTTGAGTTGGAGTCTCACTCTGTAGCCCAGACTAGAGTGCAGTGGCATACCCACGGCCACCCCAGCGTCAACCTGTTGGGCTCAAGTGAGCCTTCTGCCTCAGCCTTCCAAGTAGTCAGAACTATATGAACACACTACCATGCCCGGCTAATTTTTTTTTTTTTTTTTTAATTGTAGAGATGAGGTCTCACCAAGTTGCCCAGGCTGTTCTCGAACCCGTGGGCTCAGGCGATCCCCTCACCTCAACCTCTCAAAGTGCTGGGATTACAGGTTTTAGTCACCGTGCCCGGCCCCCACTATTTTTCAATTAGAAGTTTTTCTTTTATGATATGAATTAATAAAGTTTTTTTCCCCCTAAAATCATATGCATCCAATTAGTACAGGATAAATGGTCCCACCTGTGGAATTCTCAGAGGATTCTGTGGAATTTGAATCAGTGCCCGTTTTGTCTTTCAAGTTCTGTTTAGCAAGAGTCTCGTCTCTACTGTCTTGTTCTTGGCCTTCCTCTTCTTCCTCCTCACCATCTGGGAACTCCCACTGAGACTCGCCCGACTGTTCGTTTACATAGAAATATCGTCTATGATCCCTAAATTACAAGAAAGAAAACACAGGTTTTAAAACCCATTCTCCTACAAAGACACTTCCACTTGGTCCTGTCCCAGGACAGCAGTCTGCTCTCACAGGGACGAACCTCTTCTTAATGGACTGCTATTCACAAAGGCAACAAAGAGCTTTGATCACAGAGGATGAAGAACCAAGGATAATTCAAAGCTATTTGCACTGCCAGCAGCTCTGTGAATACAGCCCCGAGCCCTCTCATTCCAACAGATGACTTAGAAAACATGTTTCTACTTTTTGTTTTTTGCCAATGCATAACAGGGTTTCAAGTTTCGTTAATGAAGGGACTCAATCGCCTAGAACACTAATTTCCCTTCCAAAGAAGAGAACAACGAAGTTTGTGAAAGGTGACTCTTCCCCTCTTGGATCGTGGAATTCACATTTCATATTCTTGATATCAAACACAGTGAAAGCTAAAGAGAGGGAGAGGATCTGGGAGCTGAAAAATAAAAGAGCAAAGATTTCAAATAACGAAAAAAAAAATCAAGAAAAGCCAAATATATAAAGAAATGTTTTCATCTGACCTGCTGGCAGAGGATAGTAATCTTGTTCTTCATTCACATCTTCAGCCACGAAGTTTCCTTAACTTCACCGAGGTTAATCAGGAGTAGTTGCTTCCAGAGGTCCTGTAAAGCGCACAGAGCTCTCGCATGCGCTTAACCCCCAAGCCCGCCCTACTCCGTGCAACACTCTGGAGAGTAAACACCAGCTTTGTCCATCTTGGGAAAAAATCCGTTACATGGAACACTTTAAACATTGCTTTTGTTTCTCCAATGTGTGACTGGCCAGACTGTGCGTACGGTGCTTTGCCTGCCCAGCACCGCTAACTGCAGCTGCTCTCAGTCTCCAGGTTGTCATGTCGTCAGGTGGTGGTGATCACAAATCATGTCTGAGATGTCAAAGGTGAAAGGTGAAAAGGGGAGAAGAGTGCGTACCTGTCCCAGTGGCAGGACCAGCCTTTAGGAGTGGCGTTTATTTCATACTGTTTTAGTTGTTCTGCTGCATCCTGAAGTTTTCGTTTAAGGTAGTTTCCATTAAGCGCCCCTTCTCGCCAGTCTGCAATTCGAGTCTAGAATCGACAGAGGAGCAAATTCAAGACTTAGACTATGTCAGGACATAAGGCCTTTGCTCCAAGACTCTACTGCTATACTCTAGCAGAAAAGTAGGTCAGACAGGAAAGTAAAACCATCTTCACTGCATAAGTGTACTACAGAGCTCTGAAAAATTAGATTGGCCTCCAGTGGATTTTTACACTGCCCACTCTCCAGTATCTGTGAAAATGCAGTGGTTTTATCTTTCCTGTTAGGCTTATTAAGATTGGCTTCCCCAGTGATTTTACTTTCTACTGTATCTGGTAGATAGTTCACTTAGTTCAGTTATGACAGTAATCAAAATTAAAGGTTCAGTTCTTTATCTTTTGAGGGGGTTGGAGTATCACTCCATCGCTCAGTCTGAAGTGCAGTGGCATGCTCACAGCAATCCCAGTGTCGACCTGCTGTGCTCTGATGATCCTTCCGCCTCAGCCTTCCATGTAGCCGGAACAACAGGTATGCGCTACCACGCACAGCTAATTTTTTATTTATTGTAGACGAGGGCTTACCAAGTTGCCTGGGCTGGTCTCAAACCCATGGGCTCAGGTAATCTACTTGCCTCAGTCTCTCAAAGTGCTGGGATTACAGGCTGAGCTACTGAGCCTGGCCAAAGGTCTAGTTCTTAAGGAAATCAGTCAGCTTCCTACAAGAGCTCCTTAACTAGTCATACCCTGCCATTTTTATAAAGTATGTAGGTAACAAATGGGACTCAGAATTTTTCTTTTTAAAAAGATTTACAAAGTTCTAATCCTTACAAAGCACCTGTGACATATTAGATTCTCATATGACCGTTATAATACAATTTCAACTCACTAGATAAAAAAAGGTACATGCTTTGCTTTGGCTAATATATAGTTTTATGGCCGGGCTCAGTGCCTCAGCCTGTAATCCCGCGCTTTGGGAAGCCGAGGTGAGTGAATTGCCTGAGCCCGTGGGTTCGAGACCCGCCTGGGCAACTTGGTGAGACCTCATCTCTACAATAAATAAAAAATCAGCCAGGCATGGTAGCACACACCTATAATTCCGGCCACTTGGAAGGCTGAGGCGGAAGGATTGCCGGACCCCAGCAGTCGAGGCTGCGGTGGCTGGGAGCAGCCACTGCACTCCAGTCTGAGTGACAGAGTGAGACTCCAACTCAAAAAAAATAAAAATAAAAATAAAAAATATATAGTTTTATTTCCCGAGTTGGTGGTTGAAATATGCATCAAGGCTAAAACTTTAAATTTAGGCCAGGTGTGGTGGCTCACGCCTGTAAACCCAGCACTCTGGGAAGCAGAGGTGAGAGGGCTGCCTGAGTCCAGGGATTCAAGACTAGCCTGGGCAACCTGGTGAGACCTTGTCTCTACAATAAATAAAAAATATTAGCTGGGCGTGGTGGCACATGCCTGTAGTCCCAGTTATTTGGAAGGTGGAGGCAGAAGGATCCTTCAGTCCAGCAGGTTGAGCATGCGGTGGCTGTAAAAGTGTGGCACTGCACTCCAGCCTGGGCAACAGAGTGAGACTCAACAAACAAAAAACAATAGCTTTAAATTCAGGCTTAAAACAAGACAAACTTTTTGGTTTTTTTTTTCTTTTTTGAGTTGCAGTCTCACTCTGTCACCCAAGTTGGAGTGCAGTGGCACGCTCATGGCCACCGCAGCCTCGACCTGCTGGGCTCAGATGATCTTTCTGCCTCAGTCTTCCAAGTAGCTGGAATTACAGGCACACGCTACCATACCTGTTTAATTTTTATTTATTGTAGAGACGAGGTCTCGCCGCATTGCCCAGGCAGGTCTCAAACCCCCAGGCTAAGGCAATCCTCTTGCCCCGATCTCCCAAAGTGCTGGGATTACAAACTGAGCCACTGAGCCCAGCCGAGACAAGCTTTTTAAACAAAATTTTCTGTAGAGATGAGGTCTTGCTATGTTGCTGAAATCACAGATGTGAGACACTGTGATGGCCAAAACAGAGTCTTAACACATACAGCATTTCATTCAAATACTGTTTATACCAAAAATGGCTAAATTACCTCAGTCTGTAAGAGCAGCACATGAAAGTTGGAGATGGATTGTCTATTTATGCCTAGGAATTCAAATTTACTTGTCAGGGTATTTGCCAGTTCTCCAATCTGAAACTACAAGGCAGGAAAGGAAATAAAAATAAAATAAGAGTCACCATTATCTTTTGTATTATGTACAACCTTTCACTTATTGTTTCAGATAATAGAAATAAGAGTCTGCCTATGTACAGTCTTCCTGAAATGGCTATATCTAGTTATATCAAAGATAATATTCTAATTTGTAGCGAAACAACTCATATAACACAGTAATAATGGCAAGTCTATAGCAACCAAATACTTATCTACTCACACCATCTAATACAACATAGATTCCAACCCAACATGGAATTCAACAGTTGCAAGTAAATCATAGTCTAAACAAGTTGAACTCAAGGAGAGTAGAATTAATGGTTGCCAGGGTCTGGAGAGAGTGGGAAATGGAGAGATGTTGGTCAAAGAACACACACTTCCAATTATAAAATGAGTAAGTTCTGGGGATCTAATGCATAACAAGGTGCCCACAGCTAACAATTCGGTACTGTATACTTGAAATTTGTCAAGACAGTAGATCTTAAATGTTCTCAACACATGTATGCCCGACAACTATGAAGGGTAAGGTGGTATACAGGTTAATTAGCTGGTCTGTGATAATCATATCACAATATAAGATATAACAAACCATCACATTGTTCACATAAGATGTATTTAATTTTTACTTGTCAATTATATCACCAGAAAGCTGAAAAAAAAAACAGACTCTGAAGGATATAACTCCCACTATTGCCAAATTGCCATTTATCCATTAATTGCTTATACTAGCCATTCATTTAAATGTGAAACAAAATTATTTCTCCCCATCCCTTTTACATGGTTGTTCAGTAACCAGTGATCAGATACTCTTTCTTTTTCTTTTTTTTTGAGTTGGAGTCTCGCTTTGTCGACCAGACTGGAGTGCAGTGGCACGCTCCAGGCCACCACAGCCTCAACCTGCTGGGCTCCAGCAATCCTTCTGCCTCAGTCTTCCAAGTAGCTGGAACTACAGGTACGCTGCCATGCCCGGCTAATTTTTAAAAAATTTATTGTAGAGATGAGGGCTCACCAAGTTGCCCAGGCGGGTCTCGAACCCGCGGGCTCAGGTAATCCACTCACCTCAGCCTCCCAAAGTGCAGGTTTACAGGCTGAGCCACCAAGCCCGGCTCAGATACTCTTTCAAGTCAAAAGAACATGCTAACTGGTTTTCCTAACAGACTGACCTTAACTAGCCAATACTTAACTTGGTCCAGCTGTCTCCATGAGATTAGGTTAAAAATGCAATTTGAACTAAATCTGCTTCTTTGTGAAGACAAGTATTTCTTGCAGGAATTAAATCCATAAGCTTTAGACTCTTTAGGATTCCCAAACTAGAGAAGTCAATATTCACAATCTTATTGCTTCCCAATGGAAGATTAACTTGAAAAAAGGTAGCTAAGCATTTATGATGGATTTTTAGAAATCTGTCAACATCAAGGCAGTCTTTTTTTTTTTTTTGAGTTGGAGTCTCACTCTGTCACCCAGACTGGAGTGCAATGGCACGCTCCCTGCTATTACAGCCTCAACCTGATGGACTCCGGCGATCCTACCACCTCAGCCTTCCAAGTAGCTGGAATGACAGGTGCGCACTACCATGCCCGGCTATTTTTTTGATTTATTGTAGAGATGAGGTCTTGCCAAGTTGACCAGGCGAGTCTCGAACCCGCGGGCTCCGGCAATTCACTCACCTCGGGCTCCCAAGGCACGGGATTACAGGCTGAGCCACCAAGCCCGGCCAAGTCAGTCTCATAGTTAATTATTAGAACCTTAAAAATGATCTTTTTGCCTTTTCACAAGATGGCGCCGAAGGCCAAGAAGGAAGCTCCTGGCACACGTCCTGTTCCTACCCCTCCTAAAGCTGAAGCCAAAGCAAAGTCACTGAAGGCCAAGAAAGCAGTGCTGAAAGGCGTCCACAGCCACAAAAAAAAAGATCTGCATGTCACCCACTTTCCGGAGGCCCAAGACTGCGGCTCCGGAGGCAGCCCAAATATCCTGGGAAGAGCGCTCCCAAGAGAAACAAGCTTGACCATTATGCCATCATCAAGTTGCCCCTAACCACCGAGTCTGCCATGAAGAAAACAGAAGGCAACAACATGCTCGTGTTCATCGTGGATGTTAAAGCCAATAAGCACCAGATAAAACAGGCTGTGAAGAAGCTCTATGACATTGATGTTGCCAAGGTCAACACCCTGATTAGGCCTGATCGAGAAGAAGGCATATGTTCGACTGGCTCCTGATTATGATGCTTTGGATATTGCCAACAAAATTGGGACCATTTAAACAGAGTCCAGCTGGCTAATTCTAAATATATATCTTCTCACCATAAAAAAAAAAAAAAATGGGCTTTTCACATAACCAAATAAATAATTTAGGTTTGGAGACAGTCAAGATTACTTTTACAATTTGCTAACAGAAAGTTTAATTACTGGTACTTTAAAGAATATTTCGCAAATTGCATTAAATAATATACATACTTTCAAATCCTGTTCCTCTTCTGATTTTGGTGCTGTTTGTAATTTGATTTTCTCTGGAGATTCTTCTACTTCCATCTCTTTGTCTGAATTCTCATCTATTTTTTCTGAATTTTCAGCACCAATTGCTGTAAAATAAAACGTGAAGATAGAATCCTACATATTTTTCTCTGCAGCAGAAGAAATATCTGAAAAAGGTTGTTAAGTTTCTTTTTGGAGACAGGATCTCACTCTGCCACCCAGGCTGGAGTTAAGCAGCAAGATAATGGCTCACTGCAGCCTCCCGAGTTGCTGGGACTACACACCCAGCTAACGGTTCTATTTTATGTATAGATGAGGTCTCACTATGTTGCTTAGGCTGGTCTCAATTTCTGGTCTCAAGTGACCATCCTGCCTCAGTTTCCCAAAGTGCTAGGACTGCAGGTGTAAGTCACCACGCCTGGCCTGTTATCCTCACTTGTTAAAGCCCTTATAACTTGTCTTTGTTTGTTTCCTTCAAAATGAGGTCTCCCTGTTGCCCAGGGTGGTCTTGAACTCCAGGGCTCAAGCAATTTTCCAGTCTCAGCCTCATCAAGTGATAGGATTACAGGAGTGAGCCACCGCACCTGGCCAACCTGCCTTTATAAAATCAAAAACTTCATCCTTTATAAACACCTTTCTTAAAATGTGTATAAATAAGTTTTGCTTTATTCTACCAGATTACCCTTAAGTGTCTGTTCTCCCTATCTCCTTATCATCCCTCCTCAGAATACCACTGCTTCAATTACTTACAATAGCTAGATTATCAAACCAGGGATATATAAGGATTCTTTATCATGTTTGGGAGTTGGGGGAAGGCACTCAAAATCAGAGCAGCATTAATTTTACACTACCTGATAAATTCCTGAACTGTTTAAGACCTACAGACAATCTATACTGAACTCAGCTATTCTAGCTGGGTGCTCACAGGTGCTGGCAGTGAGAATCCCCAAAACAGCACAGGTTTACCACCAACTTAATTATAAGATATGAACTTTCAGCCGGGCTCGGTGGCTCAGCCTGTAATCCTGCGCCTTTGGGAGGCTGAGGTGAGTGGATTGCCTGAGCCTGCGGGTTTGCGAACAGTCTGGGCAACTTGGCGAGACCTCATCTCTACAATAAATCAAAAAATTAGCCGGGCGTGGTAGCGCGCGCCTGTAGTTCCAGCTACTTGGAAGGCTGAGCGTAAGGATCGCCGGAGCCCAGCAGGTCGAGGCTGCGGTGGCCGGGAGCAGCCATCGCATTCCAGTCTGGGCGACAGAGTGAGACTCCAACTCAAAAAAAAAAAAAAAAAAGCCGGGCTCGGTGGCTCAGCCTGTAATCCCGCGCCTTTGGGAGACTGAGGTGAGTGGATTGCCTGAGCCCGCGGGTTTGAGACCCGCCTGGGCAGCGAGACCTCATCTCTACAATAAATCAAAAAATAAAAATCAGCCGGGCGTGGTAGCGCATGTCTGTAATTCCGGCTACTTGGAAGGCTGAGGCGGAAGGATCGCCGGAGCCCAGCAGGTCGAGGCGCAGTGGCCGGAAGCGGCCACTGCACTCCAGTTTGGGCGACCGAGTGAGACTCCAACTCAAAAAAAAAAAAAAAAAAGATATGAACTCTCTAAGGCCAGGCATGGTGGCTCAAGCCTATAATCCCAGTACTTTGGGAGGCCATGATGAAAGGATTGCCTGAGCCCACAGGTTTGCGAACAGTCTGGGCAACTTGGCGAGACCTCATCTCTACAATAGGAAGACCAAAAAATTAGCCGGGCGTAGTAGTGCATGTCTGTAGTTCCGGCTACTTGGAAGGCTGATGTGGAAGGATTGTCTGAGCCCAGTGGGTCGATGCTGGGGTGGCCCTGAGTGTACCACTGCACTCCAGCCTGAGTGACAGAGTGAGACTCCAACTCAAAAGAAGAAATTTATTTTGTAGAGACCAGATCTTGCTATGTTACCTAGGCTGGTGTTGAACTCCTGGGCTCAAGCAATTCTCCTACCTTGGCCTCCCTAAGTATAAAACAATTACTTTTCAGATATTTTATTACGTGAAAAAAGTTTATGCTGCCCAAAAATCTATATGGTATCTCATCTATAGTATAATTTACATATGCACACATTAACAACTCATACATACACAACTACAAATGTATATAGAGGAAAAGGTCTGGAAGGATATATGTATAGAACGGATTAAGAAAATGGACCAAGCCGGGCTCGGTGGCTCAGCCTGTAATCCCATGCCTTTGGGAGGCTGAGGTGAGTGGATCGCCTGAGCCTGCGGGTTCAAGACCCGCCTGGACAACTTGGCGAGACCTCATCTCTACAATAAATCAAAAAATCAGCAGGGCATGGTAGCACGTGCCTGGTAATTCCGGCTACTCGGAAGGCTGCGGTGGCTGGGAGCGGCCACTGTACTCCAGTCTGGGCTACAGAGTGAGACTCCAACTCAAAAAAAAAGACAATGGACCATGGAGTCTGGGCACGTCTCCCATCTGTAATCCTAGAATTTGGGAGGCTGAAGTGAGAGGATTGTCTGAGCCCAGGAGTTCGAGACCAGCCTGGGCAACATGGCGAGACCTCTTCCCCACCAAAAAAAAAAGAAAAAAAAATTAGCTGGTTATAGTTGTGTGCACTGTAGTCCCAGCTACTTGGGAAGGTTGAGGTGGAAGTATCAGCCGAGCCCAACAGATTGAGGCTGCTGTAGCTATGACTGTGCCACTGTACTCCAGCCAAAGCAACAGTGAGACTCCAACTAAAAAAGAAACAAAAAACAAACAAAAAAACCCCCACAGGGGTAGGGAATGAGAATAAGGAAAGATTGAATGGAAACTTTTAGGATTTTCCTTTATGTTCTTCTATACTGCTGATTGAAAAGAAAACATTCAAACAGGATGTTTGATTTTGTTTTGTTTTTTTTAGAGACAGGGTTTCAAACTCCTAGGCTTGAACGATCCTCCCACAGGAGACCCCCATGCCAACAACCTGTATATTTTCTAACCATGACCTATAAAAGCGTATTCTGCTAGGTGTACTCAAATAAGGTTTGGTGTTCAAATCTTACTGCTAACATTCTACTACAGAATTAGGGCCAAATGGAGATTAAAATATTAGCTTTGTTCATAATTCTCTGGCAACGGATTGAAAAAAGCCTCTAAGACTCTTTCTCTTCTACTAGAGGTAGAATGGGAAATGGCAGGAATGAAAGGAAGCTTCCTTCCCAGCAATGCCCCAAAAGGTATGTGTGCTCGTTCTCTTTTTGCTGAAGAGGAATCAAAAAGAGAAAGAAGGGTTTCCTTCCCCTCTAAATTGCTCAACTCTAAAGTTTAAGGTGAAACACAAATTACCAGTTTCTCCATTTTCTGGAGTATCTCGTCCAGTTTTGCTAGAACTCCGGCTGGTAGATTCTGGACTGGTAGCTCGAACAAACATCTTCCATTTTCCTCTCTTAGACATAAGTCGACGCATTCCATCTTGAGATGCTGGCTGGCTGACATCAGAACGTGGACTAGACCCTGACACACTACCATCTCCTTCCTCTAAGGCTCTCAACTCTGCCTACAAAAAACATGACAAGAAAGTGTCACTAACTGCTTGACAACATAATTCAGCATTTCTAAGTAGAAGGAATAGCCATGACTTGTTCTTGGAATTTAAAACCTCTAAAAACAGGAATCATTTCTTAATGCATTTTTTTCCATGAGAACTGAGCATTATGCTCCATATTCTACTGGCACTCATTAAACGTGTATTCATGATTACAGTAATGAATACCGATACCTTCTAGAGATCCACAAATATATAAATTTTTCAGTACGTATACCCAACCAAAAAGCTTAATTTAGCTAATCTTCCATAGCTTAAAATTCTTCAAATAGGGAAAAGCTTCAAGGAGATATTACCATTGTAACACCTGTGAAGATTTTGCTCAACATGAGGACCTTTTAAGGCAGCAGAAGAACCCTGTTCTACAAAAAAGGCAAAGTTTCCTGTGGACTACCTTTTTAAAAAGAAGACACATGAAATTATAGGCTCCTTTTAATTCTACTGTTATCTTGCAAGGTCCATTTAATCATCCAGACAATGCTATGGCTGACCTCTGGGAGTAAACTTGAACCTTAACTGCTGGGTTAAAAACAGAGTTACCACATCATTCATTTACAATGCTCATTTACAAACCTAAATCAAAGTTTCATTACGCACTGTATCTACCCTTAAATCAGAACAATGTCAAGTCTTTATGGGTTGTCAACCACCAAAAGTATCACCAAAAAACAACTCTGTAGTATGAGTTTTTACTGCAGAAGCTTAAACATACCACGATGATAAGAAAAACAAAATCCAAATAATGACTGTAAGTCAAATACAATCATCTCTGTGTACAACAGTACTGAAGTAAAAATGCACTTCCTCTAAACCTTAAAAAGCTTACTTTTTTCCTTTCCAAAACTAACTCCAGCTCAAGGGTATCTTGTTCTTCTTCCTCCTCACTCTCTCCAGATTGGACAACACTGCAAAGATCTTCCTGAGAAGGGTCTTCTATACTGTCCAACATAATCTCCTGTGGTTTTACTATTGTTGTTGCTTCTTCTATTGTTGTACTTGTTTCTTTCACTTCTGAAACTGGCTCTTCTTTACAAATTACTTTTCTTCTCCATCTCTCTTCTTCCTCTTTTATTCCCTCAGGCAGTAAAGGAGCAAGTAGTGAGGCTGCCACCCCTTTCTTCTCCTCCTCATTACTTGAGAGAGCCTGAATTCCTTCATTTACTTCCTATAAAAAAAAATACTTTAGTTTCATCTTATTCTTTCTTTTTTAGGTACTAAAATGTTTATATTAAAGGAACATGAAATTGGGGAGGGGAGCATGGGGTCTCACTTTGTTCTTTTTTTTATTTATTTTATTTTATTTTATTTGAGTTGGAGTCTCACTCTGTCGCCCAGACTGGAGTGCAGTGGCCGCTCCAAGCCACCACAACCTTGACCTGCTGGGCTCCAGCGATCCTTCCGCCTCAGCCTTCCAAGTAGCTGGAACAACAGGCACGCATTACCATGCCTGGCTAATTTTTTTTGATTTATTGTAGGATGAGGTTTTGCCAAGTTGCCCAGGAGGGTCTCGAACCCGCAGGCTCAGGCAATCCACTCACCTCAGCCACCCAAAGGCGTGGGGTTACAGGCTGAGCCACCGAGCCCAGTTCTCACTTTATTCTTAAAGAAAGTTCATCTGCACATACATTAAATTGTTCATATTAAATGTTTACGGTCATTCAGTGGATACTTTTGTGTGTGCGTGTAAGAGTTGGAGTTTCACTCTGTCACCCAGGCTGGAGGGCAGTGGCACACTCACAGCCACCCCAGCATCGACCTACTAGGCTCCAGCGATCCTTATACTCCAGCCTTCCAAGTAGCCAGAACTACAGGCACGCACGGCTAATTTTTGATTTATTATAGATACAAGGTCTTGCCAAGTTGCCCGGGCTAGCCTCAAACGTGGGCTTAGGCAATTCATTCACTTCAGTCTCCGAAAGTGCTGGGGTTACAGGTTGAACTACCAAGCTCGGCTTTGGATACTTTTCTGAGTCAGGTCTCACTCTGTTGCCCACATTGGAGTGCAGTGGTACGATTACAGTTCACCAGAGCCTTGACCTCCTGGGCTCAGGCAATCTTTCCGCTGCGGTCTCCCAAGTAGCTGGGATGGCTTGAGCAATCCTCCCACCTCCCAATGTGCTAGAACTACAGACCGTGAGCCAACACTAGATACTCTTAAAACCTACTTACCCTCAGCAGACGAGAGTATATTTCACCTATATAAAAATACCTGGGGGTGTCAAAAAATTTATACATATTTTAAGAGCTGTTATCTATGTATTGCTTTTAGTTCGCTGTAATTAGAAATGTCTGAGCTGGGCTCAGTGGCTCAGCCTGTAATCCCGCGCCTTTGGGAGGCTGAGGTGAGTGAATTGCCTAAGCCTGCGGGTTCAAGACCCGCCTGGGCAGCGAGACCTCATCTCTACAATAAATCAAAAAATCAGCCGGGCATGGTAGCACATGCCTGTAATTCCGGCTACTTGGAAGGCTGAGGCGGAAGGATTGCCGGAGCCCAGCAGGTCAAGGCTGAGGTGGCTGGGAGTGGCCACTGCACTCTAGTCTGGGCGACAGAGTGAGACTCCAACTCAGGAAAAAAAAAAAAAGAAATGTCTGGACGCTGATGGTAACCACTTTAAGCACCTCTCACAACTGTAGAAGTAAAACATGACTTGTATTCATCTTTTGTTATCGTATATATTGAGTATTACAATTTTAATAGTTTTTTCCTCTCTTAAAATGTGTATACATTTTTTTTGGCACCCTCTGTATAACGGAACATTGTTACTTTAGAAAGGCAGTGGTTGTAGTGGAACTTAGTTCTGTGTGGGAGTTAAATATATCCTCCCCACTGTTCTGAGGATGTCAAATGGCAGACTAGTAGTGCTAAGCAGAAAGATATTTAAGTAAGATCAATATTTTTTCACCTCAACACATAACTGGATAAATCTTCATTTTCTCCTGTATGATGAAAAAATTTCACAGGTATGCTCCAAAGGTGATTTAGAGAAACGTGAAATACCCTTAACATGAAATGTGTGATTGATTATGTTTAAATTACCTACCAGGATAGTATTTGTCCTATAGAGATTAACTGATTTTTTTTTTAAAGCAGGACTTATCAGGAGAACAGAAAAGCTCCCAGAGTGAGAGGGGACCTGAAGGGATTGCCCGATAAACTCATTTTAAAAACACTTCTAGTTCCAAGCATTTCAGATAACAGATACTCAACCTGTAGTTATTTATAATCTGTAAGGTAGTAGACCTTTTTATTATTAAAAAAACCTTATGTGGAATCTCAAAATAACAGAATGATTCTGCATGAAGTGGAAATAGGGACCGGGAACCCTGCCTGGATGGCTGCTCCTGTGTCCTTCACAATGATCTCTGTGGTATTCTAAAGCTCTGAAAGAACGACTGAACTAGGTAACTGCTATATAATAGCTGCAAATGGTGGCTCACAACTGTTATCACAGCACTTTGGGATATGGAGGTGAGAAGATTGCCTGAGCCTGGGGGTTCGAGATGAGCCTGGGCAACTTGGCAAGACCTCATCTCTAAAATAAACAAACAAAAATTTGCTG
The DNA here is from genome assembly GCA_027257055.1 of Cephalopachus bancanus. Lineage (NCBI taxonomy): Eukaryota > Metazoa > Chordata > Mammalia > Primates > Tarsiidae > Cephalopachus > Cephalopachus bancanus. The sequence goes on along the minus strand of JAPVLO010001243.1, from coordinate 22,840 downwards.
GTCATGGTGGTGCATGCCTGTGGTTCCAGCTACTTGGTAGGATTGCCTGGGCCCAGCAGGTCAAGGCTGCGGTGGCCTTGAGTGTGCCACTGCACTCCAGCCTGAGTGACAGAGTGATACGCCAACTCAAAAACAAAAAACGAAACAAAACAAAACACTCCCAAACCAAAAAAAAAATAAATGCTATATAATACACAGAAATAGATTAAGTAAAACTTGGTGAAACTATTCATTCTAAATCACATCTATATATAAAATATTAACAGAAGGTTTCTGTACCTGTGCTCAAAGTTAACATTCAAGTTTATTAGATTTGAAAGTAAACAAATGAGGTAAGTTGCAACACTGACCTTTTTAACCTCTCGCTTGGCAATGACTGGTCCACTTTTACTACTGGAAACTGAAATGGTTTTCTCCTTAGCATATATATCCGTATTTACTACAAAAGTAGTTTCAGCACCTGGGACAGAACTTAAAAATATATACATACTTAGCAAGGGAAATACAAGAAAAATACTATCAGCAAAAAAAATCACCCTGATTTCCCCCCCAGGTAATTTCTTTCCAAGTTGACTCTCACCTGGGCTGGTAATGTTGTAATCCCTGCACCTGGGTTGCAAGATATTGGGGTAACTCCCAAGTCACTTCATTTGTTTGTGTGTTCCAATAATAATAGCATCCTGTGTTCTCATCCCATACTTCTTGCCAATCTCCCATCTCAATTTCAACTAGAAGAAAATAAAACACATTTTAAGCACAAATTCCTCCAACAGTTCTGGCTTACATCTCAAGTCAGTTCTAAAGCCACACAATTTCTCAAACAGCACTATTAACATTTGGGCTGACAGATCTTTTTTTTTTTTTTGAGTTGGAGTCTCACTCTGTCGCCCAGACTGAAGTGCAGTGGCTGCTCCTGGCCACCGCAGCCTCAACCCACTGGGCCCCGGTGATCCTCCCACCTCAGCCTTCCGAGTAGCTGGAACTACAGGCGTGCACTACCACGCCCGGCTAATTTTTTGATTTATTGTAGAGATGAGGTCTTGCCAAGTTGCCCGGGCAGGTCTCGAACCCGCGGGCTCAGGCAATCCACTCACCTCGGCCTCTCAAAGCACTGGGATTACAGGCTGAGCCACTGCACTCCAGCCTGGGCAACAGAGTGAGACTCTGACTCAAAAAAAAAAAAGGAAAAAATTAAAGGATCAATTTTACCTCCTGCCAGTGAACACTGAGTATCATACTGCCACCCTGATGCTTGGGTTGAGTCGGTTCCATTTGAAGTAGTGGAAGAAAGGGCAGAAGCTGATGCTTCCTTTGGCTCTGGTCGCGGTGGAGTTGGAGGTGGAGCACAAGCTCCCACAGGAGCTGCAGGCTGAGGAGCTGTTATGGCATCAATCTCCTTCAGAATGAAAAGTCAATAAATGCAATAATTATACAAAAACCAGAAACTTAAAAAAAACCAATATGCCTATTCTCAGCTTCTCAAATCAAGATTCTCATCTTCCAATTACACAAGCTCCCCAAACCTTTGTACTTCTCCTTTCTTCCTAAAAGCTTCATGAGAAAAGGAGAAATGGGAAGAAAAGGAGGGAGGGGAGAAGACAGGGGAAGACACAGGCATGTACGCTGACCACTTGAGATCCAGATCCTAAGTGGCTTCAGTAACTACAAACCAAAACAAAAGTCCTACTAACCGCTAGGAAGTTGGCCAATGTACTATCGATATCATTTGACTGATTTCCATTTGCCTCTTTGGATTGTGGTGGTTTTTCGGAAATGTCACTCTCATCATCATCACTGTCAGCGTAAGCACCAAGTAAGCACAGACCGCCTAGAAACGAAAAAGAAAAGATTAGCGGCAACAATGCCAACAAGTCCTAGAAGTAAGAGAAAGTATGACATGTTTTTCTAGTCAGAGTTTTTTACATTCACTTCATTTACAGGCTACAAGACAACTTCAAAATTAATAAACACTAGACTACCACAGAGATATAAATCATATTATACACCTAGAGCTTCTAAAACCACTCTGTGAGCAGGGAACAGTGGCATATGCACATAATTCCAGCTACTCGGGAGGCTCTAAGGCAGGAGGACTGCTTGAGCCCATGAGTTCAAGACCAGTCTGATCTCATTCTCTAACCAGAACCCCCCCCCCAAAAAAAAGAAGAAAAAGGAAAAAGACAAGAAGATTGAAAAAAATCAATCTGCACAGCTACTTGACACCCTTCCCAAAATATACAATTATTCAACCTCACTCTCTCTCTCTTTTTTTGAGTTCGAGTCTCACTCTGTTGCCCAGGCTGGAATGTGATGGCACACTCACAGCCACAATAGCCTTGACCTGCTGGGCTCAGGCATGTTCCACCACACCCAGATAATTTTTTCAATTATTGTAGAGACAAAATCTCACCATATTGCATGGGCTAGCCTCAAACCCGTGGGCTCAGGCAATCAATCCACTTGACTCCCAAAGTGCTGGGATTATAGGCATGAGCCACTGCGTCCGGCTTCTCTTTCAAAATAGCACACATCATTTTAGAATCTGGTAATTAAAGTGTTCACCTCAAACAACTAAGCTAAGTATAGCAACTGAAACAAAGATTTTTCAAAGTTAAAAACAAAGCTATAACTAATAATCATTTCTCAAACAGAAAGTGACATGAATTAAAATGGGAGTCAAGGCCGGGCTCGGTGGTTCAGTCTGTAATCCCGGGTTTTGGGAGGCCGAGGTGAGTGGATTGCCTGAGCCCACGGGTTCGAGACCCGCCTGGGCAACTTGGGGAGACCTCATCTCTACAATAAATCAAAAATCAGCCAGGCGTGGTAGCGCATGCCTGTAGTTCTGGCTACTTGAAAGGCTGAGGCGGAAAGATCGCCGGAGCCCAGCAGGTCGAGGCTGTGGTGGCCATGAGCATGCCACTGCACTCTAGCCTGGGTGATGGAGTGAGACTCCAACTCATAAATAAATAAATAAATAAATAAAATGGGAGTCAAAATGGCTAGAACTAATTACAAATGTCCTCCCCAAATTCAAATGGTATCAGGTGTGACCTCTGTAATGCTGCTATCCCCATTTCCTATTGGGTCCCGTTTCTACTCTATTGTTACAATTAAGTGAACATATATACTCCTCTCTCTATATATAAATTTATTATAAATACATGAAATGTTCAATTACAGCTAGACCTCTCCGTCTACTAATTAGATTAAAATTCACAGGGCCTAGCATAGTCTATGTTCTCAATAAAAACATGGCAAATGGACAGATTTATCAGGAAGTGAAATTTAGTTTTCTGTGTCATACATTCCATAAATGAACTCAGGGGCTCACCTGTAAATACAAATTGTTCCAGAAATCATAGACAGTCAATGCTTTAGTCATGTAATTAATTCTTGCCTTCACTTTTTTTTAGTAAATTCTTATACCAAATATTAATTTCCAAATTTTTTTTTTTTTTTAGACACAGAGTCTTGCCCTATCACCCAGTCATAGCTCACTGCAGCCTCACACTGACATCAAATGATCCTCCCAGTTCAGCCTCGCACTTATCTAGGACTACAGGTGTATGTAACCACACCTGGCTAATGCTTTAAATTTTTTGTTGAGGGGATCTTGCTGTGTTACCCAGACTGGTCTCAAACTACTGGGCTCAAGCCATCTGCCTGCCCCAGCCTCCCAAAGTGCTGGGATTACAGCATCAGCTACCACAACCGGACCACAAATACATGCTAAAAATCAATTTTTGGCCAGGCTTGGTGGCTCAGTCTGTAATCCCAGCACTTAGGGAGGACAAGGCGAGTGAATTGTCTGAGCCTGTGCGTTTGAGACCAGCCCAAGCAACTTGGCGAGACTTTGTCTCTACAATAAAAAAATGAACCGGGTGTGGTAGTGTGTGCCTGTAGTTATGGCTACTTGGAAGGCTGAGGTGAAAGGATCGCTGGAGTCCACATGTCAGTGCTGGGGTGGAGGTGAATGTGTCACTGCACTCCATTCAGCCTGGGTGATGGAGTGAGACTCCAACTCAAAACAAACAAACAAAAAAACCCCCATTTTTCAGCCTGGGCAATCCAGTGAGACATCATCTCTACAAAAAAATATAAAAAATAAACCAGTCAACCGGACTCGGTGGCTCAGCCTGTAATCCCAGCGCTTTGGGAGGCTGAGGTGAGTGGATTGCCTGAGCCTGCGGGTTGGAGATCCACCTGGACAACTTGGCGAGACCTCATCTCTGCAATAAATCAAAAACTAGCCAGGCGTGGTAGCACGCGCCTGTAGTTCCAGCTACTCGGAAGGCTGAGGCGGAAGGATCACCAGAGCCCAGCAGGTCAAGGCTGCGGTGGCTGGGAGCAGCCACTGCACTCCAGTCTGGGCGACAAAGTGAGACTCCAACTCAAAAAAAAAAACTTGAGAAAGCAACACTATTTTTCAGGCCATGGTCCTTAGCAGCCTTTTTTTGTTAGGAGTGCTCACCCCTCAAACTTCAATGTGCTTAACTTTGAGGGACTGTGTCATATAATTTACTTAACTACATTAGACAGTAAATTATTTCTTAGGCCTACACCTGTTATACACCTGTTATGGTTTGAATGTGGCCCCTAGAAAGCATGTTTTGGAAACTGAATCCCCAATGCAACGTGTTGTGCAATAAGGCCTAATGGAAAATGTTTAGTCACAAGGGAACATTCAAACTACAGCAGCAATGAAGGAGTTTCTTTGAGAAACATTTAAATTCCACACATCTTACACAAGTCTTAGAAGGCTCAAATGAAATAATATATCTATTTTACATATTCCTGAAATTTCTTTCACAACTGAATTTTAGTTTTTCTATTCTACACTGGGTTTTTTTTTTGAATTGGAGTCTCACTGTCACCCATAGTATAGTGGCACAATCATGGCTACTGCAGCCTCGACCTACTGGGCTTAGGTGAGCCTTATGCCTCAGCCTTCCAAGTAGCTGGGACTATAGGCACACGCCATCATGCTCAGCTAATGTTTTGATTATTGTAGAGACGAGGTCTCACCATGTTGCCCAGATGGTCTCAAACTCCTGGGTACAGGCAATCCTCTCGTCTTGGCCTCCAAAAGCGCTAGGATTACAGGCATGAGTCACTAAGCCTGGCCAAGTATCTTTTTTTAAAGTGGCAAATGGTGGGAAGGAAAGAATAAATATCTATCATTTTAGGTACCAAATAGTAAAAAAGTATTCCAAACTTAAAAGAATAAAATTACAACCAACTATAGAGTATTTGATATCAAAATATACTTTAATCTTTCAAGTTATGTAAAGAGTAAAGAAAATTAACATCCTTGGCACTTACTATGACAGAACTGTATACACATTATTTAAATTAATTCTCAAAATGATTCAGGGCTAAAAAAATCCATTTTACAAAGGAACCCAAGCTTGTCTACAAAACCACAATTGTAACTACAGTATTCCTTTGTGCTGAAAAATACCTAAGAGCAACTTTCAGGTCCACAAATATATGTTAGGTACCAATCAAGAGAAGGTGTTAGAAAAGAAGCAAATAAGCAAGCATAGTTGGCATACTGAAGAATACCAAGTTACTGGGAGAGCCAATAAACTAGTTACAAAATAGTATTAGAAGAAAAAGGACAAGGTATTCTGGGTAGAGAAAAAGCAACAAATTTTGCATTTGATAAAGTGTTGTGTATCAACAAGCCCTCACAAAAAGGAAAAACAATGTTTTTTTTTTTTTTGAGACAGGGTTTCACTATGTTGTCCAGACTGGAGTGCAGTGAGTGGCACAATCTCAGCTCACCACAGTCTCCAACTTCTAGATTTGAGTAATCCTCTTGCCTCAGCCTCCTGAATAGCTGGGGTTACAGGTGTACACAACCACATCTAGCTAACTTTTTTATTTTTTGTAGAGTCAAGGTCTCACTATGTTGCCTAGGCTGGTCTTGAACTCCTGGGCTCAAGTGATTCTCCCACCTTGGCCTACCAAAGTGCTGGGATTTACAACAGGATAGTTACCACACCAGTATCTTCCTACATTAAAAGAACACAAGTTTACAAGTTAGCAACACTGACATATTCAACAAAACATTCTACATACAAACCCAATTTGAACTTGAAGAAAGGCACTCTAAAATTTATATTTATTTTTTTTGAGTTGGAGTCTCACTCAGTCACCCAGACTGGAGTGCAGTGGCCGCTCCTGGCCACCGCAGCCTCGCCTGCTGGGCTCTGGCGATCCTTCCGCCTCAGCCTTCCGAGTAACCGGAATTACAGGCATGCGCTACCACGCCCAGCTGATTTTTTGATTTTATTGTAGAGATGAGGTCTCGCTGCCCAGGCAGGTCTCGAACCCGCAGGCTCAGGCAATCCACTCACGGCAGCCTCCCTAAGGCGCAGGATTACAGGCTGAGCCACCGAGCCCGGCTCTAAAATATATTTTATTTATTTATTTATTTTTGAGTTGGAGTCTCTGTCACCCAGACTGGAGTGCAGTGGCTGCCCCCGGCCACCACAGCCTTGACCTGCTGGGCTCTGGCGATCCTTCTGCCTCAGCCTTCCGAGTAGCCGGAATTACAGGTGTGCACTACCACGTCCAGCTGATTTTTTGATTTATTGTAGATATGCGGTCTCGCTGTCCAGGCGGGTCTCGAACCCGCGGGCTCAGGCATTCCACTCACCTCAGCCTCCCAAAGGCGCAAGATTACAGGCTGAGCCACCGAGCCCAGCAATATATTTTAAAAGCAAAACTGTACCTGTTGCTTTAACAGCCGTAGGTCTGGTGGTCATGACTGGTTTTGGAGGATTGGGAACAACTCTGGGAACCTCCACCACCACTTCCTGTTCATCTGAATGTAAAAAAACAAAGAAAACTACAGTCAGACTCTGGATGAGAGACAATGCTAGAGATGACAAATCAGTCTTTTTTTTTTTTTGATCTTAAGTCTCACTCTGTCGCCCAGGCTGGAGTGCAGTGACACGCTCCTGGTCCACTGTAGCCTCAACCTGCTGGGCTCAGGCTCTTCTGCCTCAGTCTTCCAAGTAGCTGGAACCACAGGCACGAGCCACAACACCCAGCTAATTTTTTTGATTTATTGTAGGGATGGGAAGGTCTTGCCAAGTGGCCCAGGTTTGTCTCAAAACCCTGGGCTCAGGCAATCCTCTGGCCTCAGCCTCCCGAAATTCAAGAATTAACAGGTGTGAGCCACCATACCCAGCTAACAATCAATTTTTGACTCGACCTTTCAGGTCTGGATTTTATCCATTTCAAAACAGGGTGCTTACAGACCCAAATATTTAGAAGTGAGTAAACGAGCAGAGCTAGAATCTTCCATCTGCCTGGTGACTTCAACATCAAGAGGAGAATCTAAATCCTTTCCTTTTTTGAGCCGGAGTCACCGTGTTGCCCAGGCCACCGCTGCCTCGACCTGTGGGGCTCCAGCGATCCTTCCGCCTCAGCCTTCCAAGTGGCTGGAACCACAGGAGCGCGCCACCACACCCGGCTAATTTTTTGATTTATTGTAGAGACCAGGTCTCGCGAAGTTGCCCAGACTTGTCTCAAACCCCTGAGCTCAGAGAGTCCTCTCGCCTCCGCCTCCCAAAGTGCTGGGATTAGAGGCCCGAGCCACCGCGCCCCACGCTATTCGCTGTCTTCAGCCCTGAAAGGGCCTGGCCCAGAAGCAGCGTGGTCGTCGCTCTTCACCCCACAAGCTTCCCTTCGCCAGGAACCTTTGGGATGCCCGTCAGCCTGGGGATACTTACGCTCTGCCGACACAAGAGCTTGTTCCCTTCTACACAGACCCCATCTCAGCTCCGACAAACACGCCCGAAGGCAGATAACGCGCACACGGAGACCCAGACCCGCACGTCCACCCTTGCACCCGACCCAGAGCCGACCCGGACGTGGAGGCTCCGGGCGCCTGGGCCGCGGTGGCATTTCTTTTTCTTGTCTTTTTTTTTTTTTTTCCTTTTTGAGTGAGAGTCTCACTCCTGACGCCCAGGCTGGAGTGTGGTGGCACGCTCACGGCCACCGCAGCCTCGACCTGCGGGGCTCCGGCGATCCTTCCGCCTCAACCTTCCATGTCGCTGGAACCACAAGCGCGCGCCACCACGCCCGGCTCGTTTTTTTTTTTTTATCTATTGTAGAGGCGAGGTCTCGCCAGGTTGCCGGGCTGGTCTCGAACCCGTGGGCTCGGGCAGTTCTCTGGCCTCCGCCTCCCAAAGTGCTGGGAAGACGATCTGAGCCACCGCGCCGTTTCAGACGTTCCCGGGGCAGCCCCGACCCCAGAGATGGCGCCCGGGGTGGGCCCCCGCCGAACGCGCGCGGCGCGGCCGGCCCCTTCCGCCGCCGAAGCCCACCGCGGCCGCCCTCCCCGCAGGCCGAGCAGGCGGGCCTCGAAAGCGAGCCTCCCAGCCCGGGCTTCGTTCCCCGCGGGGGCCGGTCGGGCGCCCCGAGAGTCCTCCGCCGCCAGCGCCGAGCTCGCGTCCAGGGCGCCCCGACGAGGCCAGGCCGGGTCCCCTCCCGCGCTCTCACCTTCCGAAGGCGAGTCGTCCGGGGCCGCGGCGGCAGCCACTGCGGCCGATGTCGTCGTCGTCGTCGTTGTCGTCGTCGCCGCCGGGGCTGGCTGGCTGGGAGCCGTCGCCGTCGAGTCCGGCTCGGCGTCGGGTTCCGGCTCCGGGTCCCGGCCCGGCGTGCTGCCCCGAGGGCCCGGCGGCGAGAGCTGCAGGATGGGCCTGCGGCCGGGTACCGCCCGGGACTTCTTCCCCATCGCGAGCCCGAGCGCGAGCTGCGAGCGTCGGGCAGCCGAGAGGGGCGGGCGCTCAGCGTCGAGATGCGTAATCAATATTCATACGCCGCGACGCCGCCTCCGGCCTGGATCCGACTTTTAACCGGCGGAGCGCGCGCCCGCGCAAGCGCCTTGGGCCCTTTGGCTCTTCTGCCTCCCCTCCCCCGGGGAGGTGGGGGCGGGCTTACCCACGACGACTGGCGATTGGCTAATTTGACCCAGCGGAGGAGGCAGCAGCCAATGGAAAGGGAAAAAGGGGGGAGCGTCCAGCCAATCGTGCGGAAGGGCTTCAGTTTGGAAAGGCCTTCCCTTTACGTTGGGTGCCACCCATGCGTCTTTTGCAGAGCCTTGTCTTGACTCTGTCCTCCATCTTGTGGCTGTTCGCCGCCAAATGTCGTTCGTCCTCCCGGAAGTTGTGCTGCCCTTCCAGGCCCTTCCCCGAGTTTCGCCCTGATTATTCTGGTTTTACTTTGGGTACAACAGTAAACATTAAATAGGATAGTGGGTCTTGTACGCTTTTGTAATTTCTTAGAGCACAAAGATGATGTCTCGTGTTTTGTTGCTTATTAGCTGGGAAAATTCGCCAGACGTTATGCCACATTCGTGAAAAAAGCCTAAATTGTTAGGACAGGCTGCAGGAAGCTTACTGATCTGGTCCCCTGATACGCTCAGCCTGCTTTAATCTTCCTTTAACCCCGCTCCCCCCAATCTCCCTCACCTGCTGCCAGAGCCGGTCACTTGGAGCATCACCACTCTAACCTTTCCTTCACGCTGGCTAGAATAATTACTGCATCACCTGGTGAAATTATTTTAATTCCTCAAGGCGCCATGCAAAGGTGACCTGTCCTGTCGAGCCCCTCCCCAGCACCTAACACCTTTGGATACCTGTCTCCCCAATACATTGAATACCAGTGGTATTTACTTTCACATCTGCATAGGCTCAGTTCCTACAAACATATCTAACATCACTAAGCACAAATCAATTGCATTTGATTCGCACAACAGTTTTAGGGCAGATGCTATTATCCTCAATTTATAGATGCACCCTCAAATAGGCGGTTGAGTGCAAAAGCCACCAGAGCAGTTGCTTGTCTGTTTTGTTTCTCTCTATATGAAGTGCACATGCTAGAGCCCCGCAGTGGCTCACGCCTGTTATCCCAGCATTTAGGGAAGCAGAGGTGAGGGGATTGCCAGGTGTTCAAGAACAGCCTGGGAAAACTGGTGAGACCTCGTCTCTCAAAAATAAAAAATAAAAAATAAATTAAAAAATGCACATTCTAGAACATAAGCACTAACCAGATGTTTTTGAGCGAAATACAAGAACTTGAAATTAGTAGCTAGCTAGACTTTATTCCTTTTCTTACCTATGGGTGGAGTGCCTGGATTAGGGTGTCCTGAGATTAGAGGTGCTCCAGATACCTGGAAGATTAAAAGCTAGAAAAGAGCAGAATTTTCTGTTTTAAAGTTGTTAGCGGCCGGGCACGATGGCTCACGCATGTAATCCCAGTCACTTTGGGAGGCTGAGAGGACAGGATTGCCTGAGCCCACAGGATCGAAACCAGTGTGAGCAAAGTGGAGAGATCTCATTTCTACAATAAATAAAAAAATAGCCGGGCTCCGTCTGTAATCCCGCACCTTGGGAGGCTGAGGTGAGTGGATTGCCTGAGCCCAAGGGTTCGAGACCAGCCTGGGCAACTTGGCGAGATCTCGTCTCTACAATAAAAAAAAAAAAAAAAAAATTAGCCGGGTGTGGTAGCCTGCGCCTGTAGTTCCAGCTACTTGGAAGGCTGAGATGGAAGGATGGCCGGAGCCCAGCAGGTCAAGGCTGCGGTGGCCGGGAGCGGCCACTGCACTCCAGTGTGGGCGACAGAGTGCGACTCCAACTCAAAAAAAAAATTAGTTGGGCTTTGTAAGAAAATAATGATTTATTTTTACAGTAAGCCATTAGAACCACATTTCTATCAGCGTGGTGGTGCACACCTGTAGTTCCAGCTACTTGTAAGATTGTAATTCTGAGGCGGAAGGTCGCCTGAACCCAGCAGGTCGAGGCTGTGGTGGCCAGGAGCATGCCACTGCACTCCAGCCTGGGTGACACAGTGAGACTCTGACTCAAAAAACACAAAAACGCATCGGCACCTTCCAGATGTGAAGGCATTGACAAGTTTTCGTCTTTTTTTTTAAGTAGGACAAGTTTCTTAACCTCCCTAAACTTGTTTCTGCAACTGTAAAATGTATTACTAACAATATGCATAGGGTTGTTATATATAAGTTTAAGTTAGATAATAATTTTAAGCTCTTGCCTTACACCTGGAACAAAATAAGTGGTGGTCACTATTATTACTATTTTTTTTTTTTGAGTTGGAGTCTCACTTTGTCACCCAGGCTGGAGGGCAGTGGAACACTCACGGCCACCCCAGCGTCAACCTGCTGGGCTCTGGCAATCCTTCTGTCTCAAAGTTCCAAGTAGCTGGAACTTCAGGCGTGCACTACCACATCCGGCTAATTTTTTTTTTTTTTTTTTTTTTTTTTACTGTAGAGACAAGGTCTCGCTGAGTTACCCTGGCTGGTTTCGAACCTGCGAGCTCAGGCAATCCACTCACTTTGGCCTCCCAAATTGCTGGGATTACAGCCCGCTATGACTATTATTTTTATTTTTTCCTCTTTTTTTCTGAGTTGTAATCTCACTCTGTCGCCCAGACTGGAGTGCAGTGGCCGCTCCCAGCCACTGCAGCCTCGACCTGCTGGGCTCCAACGATCCTTCCGCCTCAGCCTTCCAAGTAGCTGGAACTACAGGTACGCGCTACCACGCCCAGCTAATTTTTTGATTAATTGTAGAGATGAGATTTCGCCAAGTTGCCCAGGCTGGTCTCGAACCCGCGGGCTCAGGCAATCCACTCACCTCAGCCTCCCAAAGTGTGGGATTACAAACTGAGCCACTGAGCCTGGTTTACTATTACTATTAATGATCATTATGAGCATTTTGTTTACATGAAAGTCCAGATAATACTATAAAACTGATGGGAATTAAATTGAGTATGAGCTTAATCAAAATGTATAGAAATATGAAAAACTTTTCCTTGGGGGAAAATGTACATTTCTGAAGGTGACAGTTATATCTATGACAAGGGTTCTTTATGATCTGAAGCACATTGAAGCAATGTAAGACTGTGAATCAGTTGGACTGTAGGGGGAATGCAGGATGTATATCAATGTATATTTTATTTCTTAATTTTTTTTTTTTCTTTTGAGACAAGATCTCACTCTGTCAGGTTGGAGAGCAGGGACATGATCATGACTCATGGCAGACTTGACCACTTGTGCTCAAGTGCGATGGGACCAGCAAACTGCTTTCATTTTCATTTCATTTCATTTCATTTTTGAGTTGGAGTCTCACTCTGTCACCCAGGCTGGAGTGCAGTGGCACGCTCCCAGTCACTGTAGCCTTGACCTGCTGGACTCTGGCGATCCTTCTGCCTCAGCCTTCCAGGTGGCCATAACTACAGGCATGTGCTACCATGCCCGGGTAATTTTTTGACTTATTGTGGAGATGAGGTCTCACCAAGTTGCCCTGGCTGGTCTTGAACCTGTGGGCTCAGGCAATCCTCTCACTTCAGCCTCCCAAAGTGCTAGGATGATAGACTTGAGCCACCACGCCCAGCTAAGATACATTCTCTTAGCAAATTTCAAGCAAACAATTCAGTATTACTAACTATAATAACTACACTTATATTAGATCCCCAGATACCATTCATTTTTATAGCTAAAGTTTGTACCCTTTGACCAATGTCTCATTTCCTCTACACCCTAGCCTCTGGCAACCACCTTTCTACTACTTCTGCTTCTATGGGTTTAACTTTTTAGGTTCCATGTGTTATTCTGCTTTGTACTGCTATAACAGAATACCTGGGACTGGGTAATCTTTTTTTTTTTTTTTTTTTTTTTTTTGAGTTGGAGTCTCACTCCGTTGCCCAGACTGGAGTGCAGTGGCCGACCCGGCCACCGCAACCTCAACCTGCTGGGCTCGGCGATCCTTCCGCCTCAACCTTCCAAGGAGCTGGAACTACAGGCGTGCGCTACCACGCCCAGCTGATTTTTTGATTTATCGTAGAGATGAGGTCTGGCCAAGTTGCCCAGGCGGGTCTAGAACCCGCGGGCTCAGGCCATCCACTCCCCTCAGCCTCCCAAAGGCGCAGGATTACAGGCTGAGCCACCAAGCTCGGCTTGGGTAATCTTTTTTTTTTTTTTTTTTTTTGAGTTGGAGTCTCACTCGGTCACCCAGACTGGAGTGCAGTGGCCGCTTCCAGCCACCGCAGCCTCAACCTGCTGGGTTCTGGCGATCCTTCCACCTCAGCCTTCCGAGTAGTCAGAATTACAGACATGCGCTACCATGCCCGGCTGATTTTTTTACTTACTGTAGAGATGAGGTTTCGCTGCCCAGGCGGGTCTCGAACCCGCGGGCTCAGGCAATCCACTCACCTCAGCCTCCCAAAGGCGCGGGATTACAGGCTGAGCCACCAAGCCCAGCGAAGATAGGATTTCAAAGGGAAAGAATGGAATGAGGAGTTTCTGGGAGTACCACAGGGAGCAGATCTTGCTTTGATGATCATCTTGTATTGTTGTCCACCTGGAGAACTGGCTGATGTCCTGATTGTGGCCAGGTTGTAGATGTATTGCCTTCAGGTGACCTCTAAATAATAGAGAATTCTGTTTTGGGGGGGTCTCCATATTCTGTTATTCCAAAATCAGCCCTGGAATAGCTTCTTTAGTGGGCTTGTCACTAGACTATACACGTCCAAGGAAATCACAATTAGCTTGAAGATATGTCAGTGATGCGGAATTATCAGGTCAGCCTGAGCTTCGAGAGTGTCAGCTCAATGGGTCGGCCAGCCAAGCCCCAGAGAGGGTCGTCAAGGGGCCGGTAAGCCTAGCCCCAGAAGTGTCAGCTCTAATGGGCTGGTAAGCCAAGCTCTGAGAGTGTTGCGATTCAGTGGGCTGGCAAGCCTAGCCCCCGGAGTTTCTCAGCTTCGGAGTCTCGCCTTATTCCAGCAGTTCTCCTGGTTCTGCCAGCTCCATCGCCTGGCAAGCCAGCCTCTGGGGTACATGGCTCTTCGGCTCCCACAATCTTTTGCAACTCTACAGGTCACAGCTCTGGAGGGTCGAGGTTCTTGTCTCACGCCCAGGGAGAATGAGGGACACGAACAGCCAGAAAATGAAAAAGCAGGATTTATTGAGAGGACAGAAAATCTCTTTAGAATTTTGATAGGGATTACATTGAATCTGTAGACTGTTTGGGTAGTATGTTTATTTTAACAATATTATTTCTTCAATATTATATTTTATTTCAACAATATTATATATGGTACACAGAATATCTTCCCATTTATTTGGGTCTTCTTCCATTATTTCATCAGTGCTTTTTTAATATAAATAAATAAATAAATAAAAATATAAATAAATAAATATAATATATATATATATATATATATATGTATGTGTGTGTGTGTGTGTGTGTGTGTGTGTGTGTTGGGGTCTTACTGTCGCCCAGGCTGGAGTGCAATGGCACGATCATGATCATGGATCATGGCAGCCTCCATCTCCTGGGCTGAGGTGAACCTTCCATCTCAGCATCCTGAGTAGCTGGGACTACAGGTGTGCACCACCACACCCAGATAATTTATTTATTTTTTTGTAGAGACAAGGTTTCGCTATGTTGTCCAGCTGATCTGTCTTATAGATTTTAGTGTACAGATCTTTCACCTGCATGGTTTAAGCAGCAGGTGAATTCCTAAGCATTATATTCTTTTTGGTGCTATTGTAAATGTGATTGCTATCTTAATTTGTTTCAGATAGCTTGTTGTTAGTGTATAAAAATGCTACTGATTGACTGGACACGGTGGCTCAAGCCTGTAATCCCAGCACTTTGGGAGGCTGAGATGAGAGGATTGCCTGAGTCCAGGGGTTCGAGACCAGCCTGGAACTTGGTGAGACCTCATCTTTACAATAAATAAAAAAATTAGTCAGTTGTGGTGGTGTGCACCTGTAGTTCTAGCTACTTGGAAGACTGAGGTGGAAAGATCTCACAGAGTGATACTCCAACTAAAAAAAAAAAAAGATCATGTTATCTGCAGAAGAGACTACTTCACTTCTTCTTTTCCAGTTTGGATGCTTTCTTTTGTTTGTTTGTTTGTTTCTTTTTGAGTTGGAGTCTCACTCAGTCACCCAGGCTGGAGTGCAGTGGCATGCTCACCGCCACTGCAGCCTCAAACTGCTGAGCTCCGGTGATCCTTCTGCCTCAGCCTTCCAGGTAGCTGGAACTACAGGTGTGCGCTACTATGCCCGGCTAATTTTTTTACTTACTGTAGAGACTAGGTCTCGCCAAGTTGCCCGGGCTGGTCTCGAATCCCTAGGCTCAGGCAATCCACTCACCTCAGCCTCCCAAAGGCGCGGGATTACAGGCTGAGCCACCAAGCCCGGCTGGTGTTTACATTTTTAAAAAGTGTTTTTAGCAAATAAAGAGCCTGGGGGTGGTGGCTCATGCCTGTAACTCCAGCACTTTGGGAAGCCAAGGCAGGAGGATCGCTTGAGTCCAGGAGTACGAGACCAGTCTGCACAACACAGTGAGACACTGTCTCTACAGAAGAAAAAAAAATTATCTGGGCATAGTGGCACATAACTGTAGTCTCAGCTACTCTGGTGGCTGAAATAGAAGGATCACCTGAGCTCAGGCGGTCCAGGCTGCAGTGAGCTTAGATTGTGCCACTGCACTCCAGCCTAGGGGACAGAGTGAGACCTACAACTCAAAAAAAAAAAAAAAAGAATATGTGATGGACCATATGTAGTTTACAAAGCCTAAACTATTTACCCTCTGGCTCTTTCCAGAATAAGTTTGCTTATGTCAGGGGTCAGGGTTCTGAGTAGATAAACATGTTCAAAGTCATTGAAGAAAAATCTTTGAATTTCAGAATCACAAGGGAATTACTCACGTTTTTTTTTTTTTTTGGTTGTCATGACAATGATGTTGTTTTAATAAAACAAAATTATTAGGGCTGACATTTGTTTTTTTTATTTTTTTATTTTTTGAGTTGGAGGCTCACTCTGTCACTCAGACTGGAGTGCAGTGGCTGCTCCCGGCCACCGCAGTCTCGCCCTATTGGGCTCCGGCGATCCTTCCGCCTCAGCCTTCCGAGTAGCTGGAACTACAGGCGCGCGCTACCACGACCGGCTGATTTTGATTTATTGACACTTGTCAGGGTCTCACTGTCCCCCAGGCTGGAGTGCAGTGGCATGCTCACGGCCACTGCAGCTTTGACCTGCTGGGCTCAGGTGATCCTTCTTCCTCAGTCCTTCAAGTAGTTGGAACTACCACCAAGCTGCCCATGCTGGCCTTGAACTCTTGGACTGGGGCAGTTCTCTCGCCTCTACCTCCCAAAGTGCTGGGATTACAGGCTAGAGCCACTGCACCTGGCAAACATGTATTTTCTTTTTTTTTTTTTGAGTTGGAGTCTCACTCAGTCACCCAGACTGGAGTGCATTGGCCGCTCCCAGCCACCGCAGCCTCGACCTGCTGGGCTCCGGCGATCCTTCCGCCTCAGCCTTCCAAGAAGCCGGAATTACAGGCGCGTGTTACCACGCCCGGCTGATTTTTTGATTTACTGTAGAGATGAGGTCTCGCTGACCAGGCGGGTCTCGAACCCGTGGGCTCAGACAATCCCCTCACCTCAGGCTCCCAAAGGCGCGGGATTACAGGCTGAGCCACCGAGCCCGGCTAAAACATGTATTTTCAAATATATTTAGTCACAATCATATTTGGTGGGCAAAATTCTTACTTAGTAGTTGATGTTAATTTCTTCTTTTTTTTTTTGAGTTGGAGTCTCACTCTGTTACCCAGACTGGAGTGCTGTGGCCGCTCCCAGCCACCGCAGCCTCGACCTGCTGGGCTCCGGCGATCCTTTCACCTCAGCCTTCCAAGTAGCTGGAACTACAGGCGCGCGCTACCACACCCAGCTATTTTTTGGTTTATTGTAGAGATGAGGTCTCGCCAAGTTGTCCAGGCGGGTCTTGAACCCGTGGGCTCAGGCAATCCTCTCACCTCAGCCTCCCAAAATGCTGGGATTATAGGCTGAGCCACTGAGCCCGGCTTGATGTTAATTTCAAAGGCCAACATTCCTGAATCCATTTGAAGGCTCTGGCTTTTGGAACTTGAAGAGGTGATTTTTTTTTTTTTGAGTTGGAGTCTCTGTCATCCAGGCTGGAGTGCAGCGGCACGCTCACGGCCACCCCAGCATCCACCTGCTGGGCTCTGGTGATCTTTCTGCCTCAGCCTTCCAAGTAGCTGGAACTATAGACATGCACCACCATGCCCGGCTAATTTCTGATTTATTATAGAGATGAGGTCTCGCCAAGTTGCCCGGGCTGGTCTCGAACCTGTTGTCTCAAGCAATCCTCTCACCTCGGCCTCCCAAAGTGCTGGGATTATAGGAGTGAGCCACTATGTCCAGCTGTTTTATTCTTTTTAATTAATATAGATAGGGTCTCACTATGCTGCCCAGGTGGATCTCGAACTCCTGGGCTCAAGCAATCCTCCTGCCTCTGTCTCCCAAAGTGCTGGAATTACAGGTGTGAGCCACCATTCCAGGCCTACAGTTTTATTTATAAAGAATAATGAGCCGGGCTCGGTGGCTCAGTCTGTAATCCCGCGCCTTGGGAGGCTGAGGTGAGTGGATTGCCTGAACCCGCGGGGTCGAGACCTGCCTGGGCAACTTGGCGAGACCTCATCTCTACAATAAATCAAAAAAAAATCAGCCGGGTGTGGTAGCGCGCGCCTGTAATTCCGGCTACTTGGAAGGCTGAGGCGGAAGGATCGCCGGAGCCCAGCAGGTCGAGGCTGCGGTGGCCGGAAGCGGCCACTGCACTCCAGTCTGGGCGACAGAGTGAGACTCCAACTCAAAAAAAAAAAAAGAATAATGAATGGGGAGACAGCAGAGCTTCCATGCTGCTGCTCTCTGGAGTCAGGGCATGCCACCCTTCTAGCACATCAGTGCCTCTACTAACTGGGAAGCTCCACCATGCCTTGGTGTCCAGAGTTTATACAGGGGCTTTATTACATAGGCATGATTGATTAAAAAACTGATAGGCCATGTGATTGGCCTAGGTTGGGCTGGCCCAAAGTTCCAACTCTTGAATTTGGCCATTGGTTTTCCTGGTGACCAGTCCCAATTTTGAGGCTAGTTAGGTGCTCACCAAGATTAACCTCATTTGTATAACAAATTCCCATCACTCAGGAAATTCCAAACGTTTTCGAAGCTGAGCCAGGAACTAGGGTCAAAGACCAGATGTAGTCTTTATTATACCACAGTATTTCACTTTGTATGACTTGTGGAGGTTTACTTAACCATGGTCTCATTTACAGGAAGAAACACCTATTTTTTTTTTTTGAGTTGGAGTCTCACTCTGTCGCCCAGACTGGAGTGCAGTGGCCGCTTCCGGCCACCGCAACCTCGACCCGCTGGGCTCTGGCGATCCTTCAGCCTCAGCCTTCCGAGTAGCCGGAATTACAGGCATGCGCTACCACGCCCGGCTGATTTTTTGTAGAGATGAGGTCTCGCTGCCCAGGCGGGTCTCGAACCCGCGGGCTCAGGCAATCCACTCACCTCAGCCTCCCAAAAGGCGCGGGATTACGGGCTGAGCCACCGAGCCGGGCTGAAACACCTATTTTTAGTACAGTGACTAGCACAGGTTGTTTGAACAATTTGGCTTTTTGTTGATGGAGTTCTGTGCAGACACAGATTCTTGTGGCAAGGGCTTAATGATAGTGAGTTATTTATATTAAAGTCTCTCCCTAATTTAAGGAAAAACAATTAAGAATATATTTTTAGGAACAGACATACCTGGAAAGAACAGTGAAGATTAAAGAAAATTTTAGAATTTTTTTTTTTGAGTTGGAGTCTCACTCTGTTGCCAAGGCTAGAGTGCAGTGGCACACTCATGGTCACCACAGCCTTGACCTGCTGTGCTCAAGTGATCCTTCTGCCTCAGCCTTCCAAGGAGCTAGAACCACAGGCATGCGCCATCATGCCCAACTTTTTTTTTTTTAAAATTTATTATAGAGATGCAGTCTCGCCATGTTGCTCAGACTGGTCTCAAACCCCTGAGCTCAGGTAATCCTCTCACCCCTTCCTCCCAAAGTGCTGGGATTACAGGTGTGAGCCACTGCACCTGGCTAATTTTAGAGCTTTTAATAATACACATCATATTGTAGTAGAAAAGAATGTAGTATGAGGTTGAGATAAATTAACTGTTATCTAGAATATCTTCACTGATAGACTTGTCCTGCCATTTGATGACTAAATAAAAATCCCATTTATGTTCACATTTCCATCAGTGAGAGGAATGTTGGTACCTGCACCAAGAGAGCAGTCTGGGAACTAAGGTAGCCACTAGCAGAATCTGGGGACAGGTAAGCCCATGGTTTAAGCTTCCATCTTGTAGTCACCTGTTAACCAACCTCTGAGTATTCAGTGAAGTTTTAGGAAACAACATAGTCTGGCTTTGGAAGGTAATGTAATGGTCTGTAATTGATATCTCGGAAGGAATCAGAATGGGGAGAGGAGAGCCCATCATAGCTTTTGAAATCTGACCCCTGGGGATCTCATGCCACTGTGGTTCAGTGAGGGGAACTGGCAGAGGTGACAAAACACTGCCACCAGGGCTTTATAGAACAAACAGCTTTCTTGAAAGGTCACAAAAAATAGTGGTGGCCAATACGAAACCCAGTGCATCATGAATTCTTATATATATATATATATATTTTTTTTTTTTTTCTGAGTTGGAGTCTCACCCTGTCGCCCAGGCTGGAGTGCAGTGGTATGTTCATGGCCACTGCAGCCTTGACCTGCTGGGCAGATGTGATCCTTCTACCTCAGCCTTCCAAGTAGCTGGAACTACAGGCGTGTGTCATCATGCCTGGCTAAGTTTTTGATTTATTGTAGAGATGAGGTCTGACCAAGTTGTCTGGGCTAGTCTTGAACTAGTGGGTTCAGGCAGTTCTCTAATCTCGGCCTCCCAAAGTGCTGGGATTATAGGCATGAGCCTCTGCGCCTGGCCTGAATTCTAGTATTAACAGAAATGACACCTGCTTTTATTGTCACAGGGTGGTAAGGTAGATATCTCAATTACATCTTGTTAAATTACTTAAGAACTATTAAATTAAGTTTTCTTCTACGAGTCACACCTTTATTTAATGGTAGCAAAGTACTAGAAAGGAGGGAACCTTTTTTTTTTTTTTTTGAGTTGGAGTCTTACTTCGTCACCCAGGCTGGAGTGCAGGGGCACACTCACGGCTACCACCGCAGTCTTGACCTGATGGGTTCTAGCAATCCTTCCGTCTCTGCCTTCCAAGTAGCTGGAATTATGGACATGCACTACCATGCCTGGCTAATTTTTGATTTATTGTAGAGATGAGGTCTCGCCAAGTTGCCAGGGCTGGTCTTGAACCCGCGGGCTCAGGCAATCCACTCGCCTTGGTCTCCCAAAGTGCTGGGATTACAGGCTGGGCCACTGAGTCCGGCCTGGCGGGAACCTTTTTAATAACACTTTGTGATGGAGAAAATTGCCAGAGTTGGAAAAAACAAGGAATAATGATGTTATTATGGACTAGTAAAGTGTCGCATGGTACAGCCAGCAAAATGCACACTCAAAGCAGTGAGCGGAGTGGAGTGGAAGGATGGGGCACACTCTGCTCTAGTTGGGACTTGAGTGAGGAAGGCAGCTGGTGGACACAGAGCTGCCCTGGCGGAAGCATAGGTTCTAGGCCTTGATGCTAAGTCATGAGGACAGGAGAAGCTGGTTAGTACCTTGGGAGCTGCCACCAAGGAAGCCACCGCTTTGTGCAGCAAGGCAAATGGACAGGTTCAGGGCCAGCCTCTTGCTACCTGTTGTTCTCCCGAGATGGCTACAATAGCATTTGACGGTTTTCCGACCGTGGGTTATGATCCTTTAGTCACACATGAAAACATCAGAGTACACAGTGAGGATACAGATTCCATGAAACCTTTCTTTGAGTATGTAGGTCAAAGTATCATTCTTACTGTAGTTGAGACCCAGGTTTGGAGAGCTGGGGAGGGCAATGGCTCTCTCAGTCCCTAATTGTATAAAATGCCTCTTATTATTCAGTGTAGTGTCAAAATGAAAAGAATCACATGCCTCAATATCAACCAACAACAGTACCACGGAGAAACTCACATTGTTAATTAAAGTTTATAATGCAAATATGGTATTGACAGTATAAAATTAAAGATGTATGAAAAACTCAAGAAAGGTCAAAGGGCATACACACAAGTAGTATACAGATCATGTCTTTAAAAGATACATTTCAATACACAGGCTAAAATGCAAGAAGATTTTATTATCTTTTGCTTTCCCCCAAATTTGTGGGTGTAAATGCTTTTAAATATCACCAATAACGTTTATATTTAGGTCCAATACATTAGACTAACTGTATGATCAAGTCCGGCTTGATTACCACAAATCATAGAAGTGAATTTACTTCGAGAATCTGTTGTTCTTATAATAGAGTTCCAATTTTTTCTGAGCTAAGTTTACTCAACGTTAGCCTGAGAACCAGACTCAAAATAAGGTATCTTCTTTAAATGGTAAGTCATCATTTTAGGCTCAATCTGGGCAGATTATTTAATACTTTACTGAAGATCATAAAAAAACCTCCACAATAATGAAAAGTGTATGCAAAATCATTAGCTTCTCTTTGCAATACAGAAAATACGTGTCAGTTCTGGACCAAAAAAATTCCACTGAAATACAAAAACTGACAGAAAGAATGAAAGATTCGTACTGACTGCTTTTGGTGGCTAGCTACAACAAACTAACAACCATCAGTTATTCTGGAAAGTGAAGGTAGGTCTTAATTTGCAGATAAAGAATGTCTTCGGTAGTTTAAAAAAATATAAACTCTAAAAAAGCTTGTGAACCATATACAAAAGCAGCTGTTTGAGACCAAGGTTGAAAACCAGAATTGTGATAGCACCACCAGCAAGCACAGGGTCCTCTGACTCCTCCAGCCTCCTATCTCACACAGAATGCAGCCTTGAACATTGTACATATCATCTACAGTTACACAGTTGGCCTTAAGGAGAGGGTTCCTGCAGGGTAGTCGTAAGCCCTAAGAGGCACCAAGTGGTTACGAAGGCCAGGTAACAAGAGGAATCACAAGTTCCGACGATATAATAAATCCCGTGTTGCCGTATCAACTTTTTGCTGGTAGTCCTCCAATTTGTCAAGTATTTTCTGGGCTAGCTGTAAGAGACAAGAAGGAACTCATTGCACAATAGCTCAAGGATTGAAAAAGATTAACGTTTTTAAGCATCTTGACTCTATCAGTTAGATTCCACCTAAGAAAGATGTCAGCCACTCGGCTTCATATACTCACCACTCAGTACACAAGTTCACTCTAGGACTCTGCTGATAAAACGAGACTTCTCTGTTATACACAACACTTCAATCCTGCTTACCAAATGAATTTTCTTTCTTTCTTTTTTTTTTTTGAGTTAGAGTCTCACTCTGTCACCCAGACTGGAGTGCAGTGGCCGCTCCCAGTTACTGCAGCCTCGCCTGCTGGGCTCCGGCGATCCTTCCGCCTCAGCCTTCCAAGTAGCTGGAACTACAGGGTGTGCTACCACGCCTGGCTTTATTTTTTGATTTATTGTAGAGATGAGGTCTCGCCAAGTTCCCCAGGCAGGTCTCGAGCCCGTGGGCTCAAGCAATCCTCTCACCTCAGCCTCCCAAGGTGCGGGATTACAGGCTGAGCCACCGAGCCCGGCTAGATCTTGTTTTTTGAGTTGGAGTCTCACTCTGTTGCCCAGGCTGGAATGCTCATGGCCACTGCAGCCTCGACCTGCTGAGCTCAGGTGGTCCTTCAGCCTCAGCCTTCCAAGTAGCTGGAACTACAGGCATACGCTACCATGCCTGGCTAGTTTTTTGATTTATTGTAGAGATAAGGTCTCACCAAGTTGCCCAGGCTGGTCTCAAACCTGAGGGCTCAGCAATCCCTCACCTCGG